>JAZHYW010049197.1:0-189365 GCA_037355805.1 Ixodes ricinus | reverse complement strand
CTTTTATCGATGCTCACTGTCGCACAAAGGTAAATAGACCAAACCATGTGCCCCAAGCAAGTAGGGTTGATTATTTTCCGTTTCAGGATTTCAAAGCCGGTCGGCCCACATTTAAGTTTTCTCCATTTACCTCTTTGTCATCGTAATAATTGTCCAATTCTCCCCTCCCACCCGGTCCAGAAGGGTCTCTGAAACAAGTGTTTCAGAACCACCACCTGAGGCTTTGGTTATTAGTCATGTTCACAAATTCAATCAGTCCCACTTCTGTGCCATTGGCGTGAACTCAAACTTAATCTCGACCCAGTGCATTCAGGAACCCACGTGCTCCCAGAGTTGCTTTACCCATGCTGTCACGTCGCGACTCGCCGGAGTGAATGGAATCTATGCAAGATTTACAAACGAAGCGTGACGGTGGTCAGAACTGGTATGAAGAATCGGAAACCTCGAAGCCTCGTATTGGCAGCCAACATCACCGAGAGACTTGGCTTTTCAGGGCTCCAGATCATCAGTATGATCATCTTGATTTGCAATATAGCCATTGCTATTACCTTCGTTGCCATCGGACAAATCGGGCTTTACGATTAGTCAATCCATGTTTTCTTGATTTTCTGAGCCACCACCATAAATATTGTCATCGGGTTGTAATTACGTACGGCTGCTGCCGCCATGGGAAATGTGACATAGTGCCTCCTAGGAATTTCCCAGGCACGAGCTCAAACAATGTACTAGGAGCTATGTGACATGCTTGGTGAGCTTTTAACTTAGCTACTACATGGTTGCAGTTGTTGCGTAGTAGCAATAACATTATAGAAGTTATCCAATGAATGGCTTAATAAACAAATTCCAGGAAGGCAAGTTTTGCCTCGTGGTTCGAGCTGCCCGGCTCGGGCAAAGCGTGCTCTCCGACGCTCTCATGGCTGGCTGTGTTCCAGTCGTCGTGGCAGACAGTACATCCTGCCCTTTTCCGAAGTACTGGACTGGAAGCGGTAAGACAGCTTGCTACTTAGGCTTTTGTTTATCCCAGTTTATGCCCTTCGTATTGTTTAAATTTTGTCTGTACGTTGCGTTTCGTAATCCCTGTTTGTTTTCGTTTTACGACGCGTCATACTTGCCACTTCGGTCACGACTTTTATCAGGAAGCCAGCATTTCGTCCGAGTAGAAGGCGTGACAACAGATTTAAAAAGGACAGCCACTGCCTATGTGTGACAGAAAGAAAAATGTACATACTGGGAGCAGAAATAAGAGGCAGATACACTACGAGACAATGCAGATATGTTCCGACGGCATAGAAACAAAGGATGCCTGGCAACATGTTACAATTGTCGGAGAAGAAATTTTACCTCGATTCGAACGTGTCGACGGTTCGTCTTCACTCGCCTATCGAAGAATCGCGCTAAGGGCTCTAAAACTGCCAAGGTTCAAGGAAGAGTTGAACTTGTCATTCCTCTTGTGCAGGGCTGCTATACAGATCCGCGAAGATGACCTCGAGGACTTGGTGACGGTCCTCAAGGGTGTCTCCAATGCAAGGCTTTTTGAGATGAGGAGCCAGGCTCTGTTGCTGTGGGAACGGTACTTTCGGAGCATGGCGAAGATAGCCCTCACCACTCTAGATGTCATCAACGACCGCGTCTTTCCGCACGTCGCAAAGACTTATGAGGACTGGAACGACCTGCCACCTGGGGTGAGCTTCTGTTATAGTGTATTTGTGCAATAGTCTACGTATAAGGTGCCGTTTAGAGTCTTGGAAATTCATACGCTGCATGTTTTGGGTGAAGTCTCCTGTGCTTCTCCTTATTGCAGCTGTGCGATGCAGAGAAAGCACTGTCCCGTGTTGCTCTGTTGCTTCCCCTCCGTCCATGTTTCGTGCACCGTTTAAACCCTATCACGTATAACGAATACCAACTAGCCCAGTTCTCGAGCTTAATTTACTTCTCTGCATTGCACAGCCACAGTGCAGAGAAAACTCAATGACTCGTGAGATTCTGCCCAATATGCAGCTAATCAATTGTGAACCGTGTTTTGTGTCATTCTAATTAACTGCACTAATTAGGATAATTATCCGAGTATTTGTCGACGCAATTTCTGTACCCTTCACATGTGCAGCTTTTGCCACCTGCACCCTTTGCCTTTCCCTTTGTGGCACCTCGGAGTCGGGGTTTCACTGCGGTGGTGCTCACCTACGACCGGGTCAACAGTCTCTTCAAGGTGGTCCAGCAGCTCACTCAGGTGTGACATTTCTAATCAATGTATCTCAGTCGACTGAATGTTTGATTTGTACTTGGAGCGGTTATAATGCTCGTTTCGGCACTCTAATTGATGTTTGTCGTTTGCGGTATGCACAGAAAAGCACCAACAGATGCACGCTGAACATTAATTTAATGTCTTAATGAGAAACGAAATAGGCTTAGGAAATGTACAGTATTCTACTTTTTTTTACATTTTATTTCAGGCATCTTGTATATCTGGTATATTTTACGGTATATTATTTCTGGTGTCTTTCGTGACATCTTATTTCTGGTATTTTGTATAGGTTGCTGCTGCCTCGTTCGACATCTTATTTCTGGTATCTTTTTTGATACCTTACTTCTAGTGTCTCTTACGATACCTCATTTCTAATATCAATTGCCTTTCTCGTATCTCGCGTGATAGACGGAAATTTGGTCCGGCTTTCTGTAAAGCCGTAACAACCCTGTGCAGGTCCCCAGCTTAGTCAAGGTGGTGGTCGTCTGGAACAACCAGCGCAAGTCCCCACCGCCATGTAAGCTTTTCCTCGTAGCGGCTGCTTCGTTATTGCTTTAATTGGAAGGGTGCATACACATTCTTATTAATGAGGTTCTACCGCATGAACACCATTGGGTAGCTGGATTACGGTGCCTGAAATGCATCTTCGACTGGCGTGATTACGAGCGTCTGCCCCGTCCACTTCCGCCGTCGTGCCTCTTGCCAGGATCGCGGTGGACGGCGACGCGACACTTCTACGAAGTCATCGGGCAGAAATAGAAGGGTCAAAGACGAGGACGCGTTAAATGCACCATTCGGGCTTGTGTTCTGGGCACCGTGGCTAGACGCACCTTTCGTAAAACATTTATGGTCTTGCGTGGTCCCTGCGCTTTGTTACGTCTCAGCGTCTGCTTGGCCCAAGCTGAACAAGCCCCTCAAGGTGATCCGCACCAAGGCCAACAAGCTGAGCAACCGGTTCTACCCGTACAAGGACATCGAGACCGAGGCGGTGCTGGCAATCGACGACGACATCCTCATGCTCACGTCGGACGAGCTCGAGTTTGGATTTGAGGTTGGTTTTGACACTGATCGTGTAAAGGCTGGTTTGCGCACTTGCGACTGCCTTAAAACCTCTTCATGATGAGGGAGCATGCTAGGGATTCCATGTATTTCCCGTTCTTTCTTCTTTTGCGCACCATTCTTTTTTTTTTTTTTTGGCACGAAAAACTTTTTGACAATGTTATAAACAAAAAATTTTCGTACATCATTGACTAAAACCTTGAGACCGGGACGAGAGGGGACGGACAAACGGGGTGTTAGTCGATGACGTTCAACCATCACCAGCTCGTTTGCACCCTAACCTTCTGTTTATTAATTTCTCATGGGTAGTAGTGTACATTTTGATCACGCGAATACCGCAAAACCTTTGCTGTAGTGAAACACAGTTCCGAGGTGTGCGAACAGTAACTTACCGTATAACCTCATTACAACAGGGCCCTAAGCTGGACACTTGGCGGAAAAGTCGGCGAGAAATTCGGTGGCTCTGATTGGCCGGCGCCAAGGTCAAGTCTGGCGTTGGCCAATCGCGGCCGCCAGATTTTTTGCCGTCGTTTTCGCCAAGCGTCAGCTTAGGGCCCCAGGTCTGGTTACAGAGGATGTTTGGTTATGACATGCTGATTTGTGAAGTTTGGTTGGTCTTCCTATTTACGCCATTGATCCAACTTCGCTTATTATGAATTCCATTATAACATACGTTCGGATATAATGGACAAATATTAGGAAGTTTGTAAGTAGTTTACCGTTCCGTTAAAACGGACTCTTTGACTGCAGCAATTATTTTGGACATTGTGCAGCTCTGGTTCGGTGGTGGCGGCATCCATCTTGCGAAACTATGTCGTCGTGCTCGGCACCTTTGGAGCCTCGTACGACCCAAAATGCGCGTCAAAAACGACCGTCAATACGGCCCGAGAAAAAAATCGCTACCTTTCAAAGTTTGCAAGCTTCAGTAAACCGGTTCTTTTATTTAATATCCATTCTCATTTTGTCAGTCTCGCCGGTTAGAACAGACTTCGGTCGTAATCTACTTTAAAGTCCGTGGTAAGTGTATCCGTGTTCCGAATGCTCCTTTTACGACGGACCAAAATCTTCGTCGTCATCGAGGTCCATTATAACGAGTTTATGCCGTAGTACGGCTGGCTACTGCAATCGCTGGCAAGGTGAGAACAGCGGGGAGGGGCCTCGACTGTCCCGCCTTCAATGCAGGCTTCCTACCTCCGATGGCGTTTCGAAGTCTCGAGTGTACGCAGCCTAAGCACGGCGGAAGGCATGGAGTGTACGCCGGGCGTAGGGTATTTGAAGGATGCGTCCTGCTGTTCCCACTCCGTCGGCGACCGTAGCCACTTCTCATAACGCACCACTGCGGTAGATGAGCGCTCGAATGGCGCATCAGCTTCAGGCCGAAACACCCGAGTACCGACCAAGTGCCGACGTGGCGCCCGCGTCCAATCAGGTGCGTTTGCACGTACAGTGGGAAATGGTGCAGAAGGCAGGAGGGAAGAGAACGAGAGCTTGCATCAGAGAAAAAGGGGAGACGCAAAATAGCAGTGTCAAAGAAGTTTGGATCGCACCCTTTCGATTCTAAGAGAGAAATCGAGGGAATCGGCCATTCATGCTAACGGCGTGTTTTTGTACGTACTCCGGCTGCTTGAATGAACGAAAATATTCGTAAGCATTCGCAACAGTTGACGAAAGTGTAGGTAAGCATTCACTAAAGTGAATGAAAACGTCAGCGTACATTCACTAAAGTTAGTGAAAACATCAGTGGACATTCACCAGATTGAATGAAAACATAGGGAAACATTCACCATAGTGATTGAAGGCATTGGTTAACAATCACTAGTGTAATTGAAGACATTACCGTATTTATTAGAAGATATAGGTCAACCTCTTTATGGACAATGCCCATGCGTATGTTTCTCTAAAATGCTGAGAAGAGCCAATTACTGCGATTTATGGAAGAGGCCCGTCGGGGGAATGACGGGGCACCGATAACGCCGTAACACAGAAACAAGTTTTGTGTAGATCACATTTTTTAAAATTCCAAACGTTATCTCTGCTTTGCCACTCAATAGCTGCCTTCGTTAGTCTTAATGATTGGTCTCCTGTGACACACGGGCTTGTTCGTAAAAGGGTCGACCTATTTTTGAATAAATATGGTACTTAACAATCACTAAAGTGATTGAAGACAGTAGTTAACATTCACTAGACTGATTGAAGACATTAGTTAATGTTCTTGAGGGTGATTGAACACATTAGTCAACATTCATTAGAGTGATTGAGTAGATTAGGTAACATTCACTAGACTGATTGAATACATTAATTAATGTTCACTAGAGTGATTAGTTAACATTCACTAGAGTGATTGAAGACATTGGTAAGCATCGTTAATGCTGGTTTGGGGGCTGGCATGCCGCAGGTGTGGCGAGAGTTCCCAGACCGCATCGTTAGCTTCCCCTCCCGTGTCCACCTTTGGGACAACGGGACACAGCAATGGAAATATGAGTCGGAATGGACTAATGATGTGTCTATGGTGCTCACAGGAGCGGCATTCTACCATAAGGTAGGTAAAGTTTGTGGTTCATTTCTGTTATTTTCCAATGGTATGGATGGATGGATACGAACGGCTGAATCTTCAATTGGGTGGCGGCTTGGGCCATCTAGCCAATGTCGGTAACACTGGCTAGGAGGTACAAGCCGCTCGATTTAAAGGGTTCAACTGTATGCATGCACCATCTGTTGTTAACTGCCATGTGCAGGTGACATGCTGGTAAATATGTTAAATATTTAAAGCGCAAAAGACATGACATGAAGACCGGACAGTGATATCCGTGTCCTCTTTTTTATGTCCTCGTCTGCCTTTTGCACTTTAAATATTTGGTATGTTTAAACAACTAGCCCACCTTGATATTTTACTACTATATATGTTTGATATGGTTCTTCTCAAAGATACCATACATAGGATTTCTGGCAGAAAACAGAAGAGTGTTTTTCACACCACAGAAATAAACCATGCATTGCCTAAAGCTCCAACTCTGTCAGAATATAGACTTACCGGATGGGACAAGATAACACTGTTTTGGTTACCGGAGTAAAACCTAAAAAGGTGAAAATCAGGTTTTGCTGATGTATAACATTATCGACAGTGACAAAACGTAACAAGCAGTCGTCGTCTGCTTCTCTATTCATGTCTGCTTCCCGACAAGTTTATTTCTGTTTCTGTATTCACGTCTGCTCGTCATCAAGTTTGTTTTTGGCCTCCGACATGAAACACAAATACACAAGTGAAACGCACATTGTGCACAACAAGGCATAGTTCGAGAGAAAAAGAGGTGGGAAAAGCTGTCACCATCTAAAAGTAGCAGAAACGAGCCAAATTAAAGCAACAACGCGAACGAGACTGTTCGTGCTTGCAAAAAGGCCACTCTCCCCGCGACGCTTTCCAGCACTACAGCTACGAATATTTTGAGCGTCTGCCAACGTCCATCCGCCGCTGGGTGGACGAGCGCATGAACTGCGAGGACATCGCCATGAACTTCCTGGTCGCCAACATCACAGGCAAGGCGCCGATCAAGGTGGCTCCCCGGAAGAAGTTCAAGTGTCCCGAGTGCGCACGCCTGGACAACCTGTCCAACGACCTCCAGCACATGGCCGCACGCACCGAGTGTGTCAACGTGTTTGCACGTGCCTTCGGGGGCATGCCGCTGAAGACCATAGAGTTCAGGGCCGATCCCGTGCTCTTCAAAGACAACTTTCCCGAGAAACTCAAGAGGTTTCCGAATCTCGGCAGTCTCTGAGGCGACGTCCTCTCTCCGGTCGTTGCAAGGGAGTCCCCAGATTTGTCCTTGTGGCTGACTCGAAAACGACTTCATCGCGTGACCCTTGTGCGAATGCATATCATTACAGGGTGGTCCTGGTGGCGTGTTGGCACTTTGAGGAGACCGCGTAAATTGGTTTCTTGACGTATCCCAACTCGACCTGCTCAAAGAAGTGCCTGTACTATTATTTGAAACTATGAAAATATGAGCTTGGCCAGGTCAAAAGAAAGATG
Source organism: Ixodes ricinus (assembly GCA_037355805.1). NCBI lineage: Eukaryota > Metazoa > Arthropoda > Arachnida > Ixodida > Ixodidae > Ixodes > Ixodes ricinus. The sequence continues at coordinate 182,037 of JAZHYW010049197.1, read as the reverse complement.
AGGATACTTTTTTTTTTCTTTACGGCGATAGCTGTTATGGGTTTTCCCACCACTGCAAATGACGTCCATTGTAGATATTGTAGTTGTTGACGTTGTGGCTGGCGTTGTAGGGTGTGTGTCATCGATGTTCCGAAATCTTTGAAAAGATTGAGCAAATTGAACATGGGTCAGCCGCGTGCAAGTCGGAGGCGTTTACGCTGAGCTACGCCACAGCATTAACAATCTGCTTTAATCTTTTTTGGGGGGGGGGGAAAGGGGTTCGTAGCACACAAGCCCCACTGCACGCACTCTGGAAAAAAAAAATAGCTGATAACAAAGTATTCTTGTAGCACTGTCAATGCCAAAAGCTTGTGCCAGGAGACGTGCTTTCATTGACTCCGTAAAAGAAAAAAAGAAAAAAAAGAGCAGTTTTGTGTTAATTTACAGTACGGTCACAGCGACAGCTGCGACACGTCACGGCGAAGTCGTTGAGCATATGCGTCATGTTCACGCACCGTGGGGCAACGTTACTAGGTCGGTCAGTTGACAAGCTTTCTAAAATGCATGGCGCCTTTTTGTGGCACGTGCGCTTGATGGCGTTCGCTACACTGCCAGCCCGCCCAATGGACAGAAGCTGCGGAATCAAGGGAACGGTGGATGCACATTACATGTGGTGGAAAGGAATTTTTCGGGGTTTTGTGGTAATCGTAAAGTTTCCACAAAAGTTGGCGTGAAAATGACATCGTTTGAAGATTGTCTTTCTTCGTTGTTCAGGAAGGCGTTGACGTTGGTGGTGCTCGGAGCACTATCCACCCGCAGAGAGCCTAGATTGTAGAGAGGGTCCATCTCGAACGATAGGGAGCATTTCAGTGTAATGGCGGTTGCCTGCCGGGCCGATTGGTCGCAAGTGCACATGCGCTGCATTGTCATGTGGTGAAGAGGAAAGCGAGCGGAAAGACGGAGATGCTCGCGGATGATCAACGTGTTCGTTGCCTCCTTGTAGCTCACATTGCAAATGCGGTCCATAAACCACTAGACCCCAATGGAGCAGTTAAATGCTCTTTGTAACGCAGGCACCTGCTTGTGTGCAAACAACAGAGAAGAACCGACTTCGAATGCCGTTCTTTTGTGGAGCTTGTCAACTGATGGATCCGAGAATGCAGCCATGGGGTGCGTGAACAAAAATGTTAAAAATAAAGATCTGACCTTTTTTCTTAATTGCTTTGTTCCGGAGCGCGTGAAAGCGCATCCCCAGCACGAGCTCTTGGCATTGACAGTGCTACGGCGACATTTTGTGTTCGGCTATTTCTTTGTGTTTTTCCAGAGAGTGCGTGCAGTGAACATCACACACTACGAAAGCCCTATATATAAGACAGGTCATTAACGCTGTGGCGTGGCCCTGTGTTAACACCTCCGCTTCGCATGCAACGGACCCAGGTTCGATTCCCGTGGAAGGCGGGCGACGTTTTCGAGGATTCGGGAAGAACGACGACGGACGCCCTACGCCCTATTACAACAACTGCAACATTCTTAATACATCATCAACAATGGATGTAATTTCCAGTAGTGGGAAGACCCCTTAACACCTATCACTGCAGAAGAAACAAAAGCGTTCAGAATAAAATGGTCAGATGTCTACTTTGTTCCGAACGGCGTGAACATGACGCCAATGCCCAATGACTTCGCCGTGAGTTGTCTCGGTTGTCGCTGTGACTGTGGTATTTTTTTCTGCTAATTTATTAATGAACATTGGGGGCCATTGTGGCATTTATTATGACAGAAACAAGTGGAAAGAAAAGGAAATAAAATTGGCTTACAATTTATTTCCTACATTTTTCCATGATAAACGCCACTGTGGCCCTCCATGTCATTTGATGGTTTCACGCAAGCTAGGCTTAGCCTGTAGGAAAAATGTTTTTCTGTCGCTTTTCACTCTGGTGAACTCATCCTTTCATATTTCTACTAAAAAATTGCACCATTTTATTCCGCAATCTCTCAAGAAACCAGTTTATGAAGTCTCTGGGGGGGGCCAACACACCATTCAATCCATGCTATGTGCCTCGTTCCACATTCAATGTACTGGAACAGACACTACAAGTTCAGGTGAAGTCACATCGCATGTTAAATTGGTTAACATGCTTCATGATGTCCGTTCCGGTACACCTTTAAAATGAAGCTGAGTATAGCTCTTGCAGTGTGACTGGTCACTGAAGTGCACCAATATTTATGATGATATCGATGTGGCTGCTTAGTCATCGTACATACCTAGTTATGCTGAGCTGATGTGAGATGGTGCCACTCTAATTGCACAATAATGCAAGTAATCACTGGCTTGTAAGCAGTTTCTTGCCAGGGCTTCTACCAGAAATATTGTAATCCCGATTGTACTGCATGTAGATCGCTCGACCTGAATGTCGAATGATCGCACTGATGGCTACAAAGACGCAGTTATGATTACGCGGTGATCATAATTGGTCATGTTATTGCAGGAATAATGCTCTACATAATCACCGAAATTGTTAAGTTATAGGAGAAGGCCAGGAACGCTGATGTGCTTGTAAAATTGTCGTAATGATGTGTGCTGATGAAACTAATGCCAATTACACTATGATGTAAAGTGATAGTGATTGCACAACCGTAAGTGTCAAATTATCCTACAGCAATGCTGATGAAATCATGGTGATAGTGAAGAGTCGTGCCCTTGAATTAGAAACTTCATGATGTTGGTCGTGCGACGTCATGGCTCGGCATGAACTGGCATGATTGCACATCAATGGGTGGCCTGTGAACAAGAATCTATTATTATAGCACAGTTGTCTTCATACTGTGAACATTCTTATCATTATTACGATAGTTGTCATTATAGGTGTTGAGTGATTTTGGCAGAGCGGAAAGATCAGCGAAGCTGTTATGACCACACGCAATAAAAGGCGTTTGATGCAGTCTTCGTTGTGGCTTAGAAAAGAAGCCAACCATACGCGCAGGGTCACACAGTGCAATAGAAAGTTTGTTGCTTTAATCGTTGGTGACAGATGGGAAACATAATCAGCATTGAAATGTCACTAGGACGAATTTGGCGGGTTCCATTTGGTGCTTTGCAGAAGATGCGAATCAACATGCACGCGACTGCCGAAGTTGTGAATCTCTCAAAGTGCAACCTACCGCACAGTTTGCTGTCAACCACGGTAACAGCTTTTGATTTCAAGTCGGATCCAACTGCTTTTTGTAAACTAAAAAAAGTTGTGTCCAACAAAACATTCTCTTAACTAGCCTTGGATGCCTTTTACCCAGTATATGCGGAGGTATTTCTTTGTCAGAATATAGAAAGACGGACTGTGCAATACTTCGTGGACAAATACAAATGAGCCCATGACTTAGAAAAAAAAAAAAGTTTGCTTGTCTTTTGTGAAAGTATGTTTATATTGAGGGTTCTTTGTGAATAATTCCAAGTCACAACTCCTTTCTATCTTTTTGCATTTAGAGCACATGCTCAGTTGTTGGTGTTCACTGTTTTGTTGGTTAGCTGAATGTGCTTTGTGTTGCATTTTACCCATTAGAGAGATAATTTTTATGCTTCCGAATGTTCTGCTGAGAAATTCTTTTAATGCATTCCAGGAAAAGCTTGCCTTGTCTTTTGTGCTTTTATGAAAACTGATCTTTTATATACTATGTTTATTTAAGTTACAAACATAGGGCAGCTAAATAGTTCTACCTTTTTGATCAAACATTGTGTTACAGTTGAACCTAGATTTAATGAAACCCGCGTTAACGAACTAATTCGGATTCCTCGCGCAGCATATGCGCAAGGTCTCCCTCCCTCGATTTTACGAAGTTCCTGATTTAACGAAATAATTAGCTGGTCCCGGTGACTTCGCTAAATCGAGGTTCAACTGTATATAGTTTGGGGCAATAAGGGAGCGCTTGTCGGTACTTTTGTACTGTTGACTAAAGTGCCCATACAACCCTCAATACATATCACAGGTGCAAATGCTAGTTAATGAGTTAATTGCCCCTTCCCGACTGTTCAGAGGTGAATGTTGATGGTACTATTGTACAACCAAAGATTGCATAGTGAAGGAGGCGGTAAATTGTTGAGAGCCTGCCAATACAAATAAAGTGGTCTTTTTGCTAAGCGCTGTTTACATTTCTGATTCTAAAAGTTTTATTAGGATCCACATTTTAAGTCAGTGTACTATTTTCCTAAGTGCAAAACAAATCGGTACTGTTTTTGTTAGTTCTCTATGCACCCAATATATTTCTCTAAATAATTAAAACCTGGAATCTACAAGTTTAAAGGAATTAGCTGCAAAATCTTAGAGGCAGCTTTCTTTTATTTGATGGCCATCAGACGTTTTGATCAAAACTCAGAAAATTACATTTGGTATATTCTGGTACTGCCTGTCGTGCAGTGATTCAAATTCTCAATCAAGTCTGGGACCAACTTTGAAATACCTACTAAGTGTTGTAGTAGCGCCATATACTGCAGCTTCACAATGTCGCAACACAAAACAGTAGGCTTTAAAAGTATAGCATGCGCCATCTCTGTGTTTAGTACTACTAATACACCTTACAAAATAAGCAAATTAACAATTTTTTTTTAAAGTAAATCATAGAGCATTTTTATTCAAAACAAAAGTTTACATACAAATCTATCGTCAGAAGCATACATCACCTAAAACAAAATTGTAAAAAATTTCATCTGTTCCAGTGTCTGGTTAATATCATCATGGTAACCTAAAACTAGGTAGTTAGAAACAAAAAAATATATGTAGGGTATTTGAACACTTCTGCTGAAACATTGCATAGGTTTCAAATCTATTTCGTGACGAAAATCTCGAGACTAAGCTGATGCTGTCTGCTCATAAATAAAGGCAATAGAACATAGTTCACAGCACAAATAAGGAAAGAGACCAACCATATACAAATTCTTTGGAATTTACTGACAGCACCTCAAAGCAGAATGCAGTAGGTACCAGTGGAATCAAGCGGTACTTACTCTAGTACCGCTTACACTGAATTCTTTCGCATCTCGGTACAAGAGTCGCAATGAAAAATGTGACTTGCGCCATGGTACTACAACTGCATCGAAACATCTCTTTGGTGCAATGGACATCACGCCATTCTCTGCATACCTACTGCTAGTTTTCATATTGGTCTTAACCACATTGTAGGAAAATGCAGTATGGTAGGCAATACTGTATATACTTAATACTGTACACAAAAATATACTAGCATCAAATGGTCATTAGCAGTAAGGCATTCAAACATCAAAGAACATCTTTCCAACATTGAGAAAAAACAGCAATGGAAATCTTACAAAGAAAAAAAAAGTGTTTGGTCAAATAGCATTTGGCAAGACAACAAAAACAAAGCAAGCATATTTAAAGAAAATCTCTGATTTTATTCATTTTAAACACTGATTGCCGGCTAGCTTCGATTGAAACTGCCCCAAAACTTGACACTTCCATTATGAACTGCATCGTGTGAATACCTAGTCAAGAGCAACCAACAATCTCAATATAGTATACAGTTTTTACCACAACATAGTCCATGAGCATTTTCTCTCTGGCAAAATATAACACATCACATTGATGGAAATGTTGCTGAAGAAATAGCCTGCTATCTTAAGACTGCCAGGGTATTATACAAAATATTTATACAAAAAATCTTAAGATCAGCGTCTCAACAGCAAGCTGGAATGTCACCACCTCGGCTAGCTCCCTAAAATTAAGTACATGCTGCTTACTTAAAAAGATTAGAGAAAAATGAGAGCACATATATCATAAAGTGAACTAGCAATGGCAAACAGTAGCATGGAAACAACTTGGTAAATTATACAAACAGAACTCATAAATAGTAGTGTACCTTGCTGTACCATTTCCCTGCGGTGCACCGCAACATTGAGGAGAAGTTGTCTTGTAGAGCAGTATAAGGTGCCGATGCCCATTGGCTCTGCTAAGGTGGTTGCAAGTTTGCCACTGGTAGAAAGCTGTGCACATTACTGCACAAAGTATATATAGCACTTACGTAAAAATTCTATAATGTATTTTCACCAGATGCATCTCTCAGTTCGGTGACTGCTTTTAGGAACACGTCACATGTATTTAGAACAAAAATACAGCATTCCATTCAACATACAAGCATGTTATTATCATGTACACTTATTAATGGTCATATTTAACATAATTTTGAACATGCGGCATATATTTCTTTTTCTTTTCAGTATCCCTTTGAGAAAATTTTATGCTTTTTCCGTTTCATTGTCTCCGCTGCTTTGGGCGTGGCCTCGTCAGTATAAACCGGCCGACACCCATTTGCTTATCCTAAAAATTGCCGTGTGTACAGTTGGTGCCAAAGTACCGAAGTTCCAAAATAAGTTTCTTGTACTACAAATGCCAAAGGTACCTTTGGTTCCGTGTACCAAGGGTACCAGCAGGTATCGTCTATACCAGGCACTATCACACAAATCAGAAAGCACCAAACATACCGGCGGGTGTCAACGTGTACCAAGGTTTAGCACAAGTGCCAGTTAGTATCACATGTCCTTGCATGTATCAGATGCAACAATGTACCTACAACCGCTCCACAATCAGCAAAGCAGTGTGATGTTTCCATTGTCAGCACCGAGCAGTAGCAGCCTATTAAGTGGAAGCATACCGCCATAGAAGCGAGGACGCCGCGGAATGTGTCGGAGCGGAGCTTGGTGCTCGTGATGGAGGCCTGTCGAGACAGAGCGGGGGATAAGCGAACATTGCCGATTGGGAACAACAGTCAAATTTGGTTCATCAATCCTCCCGGCAATCACAAGTTTCGCATTTCACCAAACCTAAAACTAGCACTTTCCAATTTAGTTTTTTCCTCACACACCGGAAGTTGGCTCCCTCCCTTTTTTCACCCGATTTGCTTCCGATTTTAGATGGGCTATCTCTCGGGATACTACAGTATATTCATTACATTGCCACTAAGGCACACTTTACTTTAGTGAGAGTTTATCACACTAGGTCAGAGCATTAGGTTGCCTTCAATTTCATAATTTTAGACTGAGCAACTGCCTACAGGCCGATTTTGTCACAGCATTGTCTGCCTTTGGTTCGCACCTATCCAGACGTTTATAGTAGCCCCAACAGAAGGTCACGCATAAAATCGAAGCTCACTCTCGGTTGACAAAACCACTTCCGAGGCGCTGGCTTGGTTCAAGGACCCCATGCATTTCACAAAGTTCTACCTTATCAGCAAGTTCCCCCTTATATGGAAGTTCAGGGTGCCATTTATATCAGAATTCCACCCAAACAGGCTTGACTGTATGTGTCCACACAAACGCTATGAGCGAGCATCCTCTTACCTTGGGGTCGATGGATGAATGAACGTTCACTTTGCTCGCAGACGTCCCAGATATTACTTCGCCCTGGTAAAGGTTAAGGCAGGTGACCGGCTCCGTTGAACCTGATGGAACAACCCACAGTCACAGGCACTTAGTCCGGTGTAACGAGCCAGAAATGGCTATTGGAAGACAATGTTGCACTTTGTGAGAGTTTAGTGTGTTAATGTATGCATTGACTTCACTAAGTGGAATTAATGTATGTAGGCACCCAGGCAACAAATCTGATACTAGATGAGGTTCGCATGCTTAAGAAGGTATACCACCCAAAAGGGTCAACTTTGGAACCTTTTGCTTCAATGTGAACAAAATTTACAGTATGTACTGGCAGTTACAAGGCAGAATGCAGTGCAAAGTTTCATCTACATACATAAATTGTAAAAGAAATAATAGTCATTTTCATCAGGAACACACTGACTTTGTTTAGGAAAACTATCATTAGAAAACGAATGTAATACCTAACGTTTTTCTTCACTGGATATGTATCAAAATGCCTGGATAGCGCAACTGTGAAAACATTTCCAAAAGTAATTTATTTCATGCTAACATTTTTTATAAAGACATCCACAAAGTAAAAAACAATGCCACAGTTGCATTGCTCATTAAACTCAGTTAGGAAAAACAATGAGTGAGTCTTTCCTTTCGTCCCATTACCAGAGAACAGTTTTCCTAAAGCGAAATTTATGTTAACAAGCGTAACAGAGAAAAATGTGTTCACGAAGTGCTCCAGAGTCCACACTCTGCTTTTTTCGATTAGCATCAGTGGACCAAAAATAATTTTTAAAAAGATTAACTATGCAGTGTAAACAAATGAAACTTTCTGGGAATACTCTCTAGATGTTGGTGGGTGTAAATATGACATTTCTCAAAATTAACCTTTTTTGCAAAAGTTTTTTTTTTTTTTTAGGTAGTGTTTTTTTTTATTTTTTTCTTGACCATGGTCATAGGCCATCGATCACCAGTGATCGATGGTTTTCAAAGCTCGTCCCAGAAATTAAATTTAGTGCAAAGAATTTTGTTCCACAATCTCAAGAACAGTCAAGAACTCTAGTTTCAATATCAACATAGGTTTAAGCTTTATCCCAAGCTAGTGGGCTGCCAAAAACAGTCCTGGGAACGGTGGTTGCAACTTGTCTAACACAGTTAACTGCTTGCATCAGTCTTTCGTAACAAAGGTGACATTATTTACATAATTCAACTGTATTGCGACATATTTTTAGACGTCAAAAGCTCTGGGACACTTTAAATGATGTTATAGGTGTCGCGCAACAGATGGTTGTCGGTAAGCATCACTATAATTTCCAAGGCTGTCCTGAGCCAGCGTGCACTTTTTTAATGTATCCAACAAGGAGGACAAACATGCCAAATATGAAGGAACTGCAATCCTGGCTATGACAGAACCAAGGTAGAGACACAAAGAAAACATCCTGCTGGGGGTGCAGGGCGTATTATTTGTGTTTCACCCATATAAGCATTCCTTTATTGAAAAGCACACGTGTTACCGAGGCCAACTCTCAGACAAACCAGAAATACACAACTTAAGATAGATTACACTAACTTTCAGAAGTAATAGCCATAAGTGAGGGGCACATTTTGTATATTCTGAATTTTTTTATTTGTCATTTATTTTGACATAGCTGTAGCAGTTTCAGCATCTATATGCCGAATGCACATACACTGTATTTTCAGAAATGGAATTGTCATACATTTTCCTCACATTATGTGGGGAGAATATTTGTTTCTTTGTTTCTTTTGAAAAAAAAGACAACTAGTAACTATGGCCACATTTTGATGTGTCATATTGCTCCATACAAAAATTAGCTCGGAAAATAAAAACAGTTTGCACGAATCCCTTGAAAATTGCTACTTTTCACATTCTCAGGAAAGAGTTAAAGCGTTTGCAGTGGTCAAACATTTTTTTCGAGGATCAAAAAAGCACGAGTTTGGCGCAAAAAGAAGCTACTGTGTTGAGTGTTGAAACATTCATGCCAAACACTACCATCAATGAACAAGGCATCAATGAATAAGATTTTTGGAAGAGATATGGCAGATACAGATGGAACAATCTGCGTGAAGGGGTACCTTTGAGGTGACAGTGCAGTTTGGCCTCCTCGGCATTCCAAACGGACACCGCATGATCCAGAGACGAGGAGACGAAGTAGGTGTCATTGAACGCCTTGAGCTGCGCGACACGAAATTGTAATCACAAACATGGATAAGAAGTGCTATACCTTTGTACAAAATAAGTAAGAGCTATATCAACGTAAAAAGATAGACACCAAGTAATTTTGTTTTTTAAATGTAACTTCCTGCATGCCGGCAGATATTTACGACACATAATCGGTAGTCTGTGAACAACTAAAAGGTTCTCCATTCACTCCTTATGTTATTAGCCTGCCAAAGTGATTGCACATACCTCTTCTTACATCATGCCCTCGGATCATTATTCAGTATTACCAAGTTATTCATCATGTTAAAATGACAATAAATTACCTATAACAACTTTTCAATAATGGTAAGTAATTATGATGATAATTAATAATGAAATAGTATTAGTTATGATTAATGAATTATGCTAATGTGTTAATAACAAGGGTGAGACAGGTGAAACAGGTTTTCAAGCAATTTTTGGACCAGAAATATCTGGATTTTGGAGCAGCTTAGGAGAACGAAATTCTCGTTTTGGAGCAGCAGTTTACGCATCTTCGAGCAACTTCAGAGCAGAAAAGTCTACAGTTTGGAGCAGAGTAGGAGCAGAAAATGTTAGAGCAGCTTATCAGCAACTGAAATCATGAAAAAATCTCATTTAAATCACATAAATCTCATTTTTCTTCTTTATACATTATTTTTTTCCACCCTAGTTCCAATAAGTCATCAGCACCGATACGTACAGAGATAAAAAATATAAGAACAAAAAAACGTAAAAGGCAAACCCGAGTCCAATGCCCATAGATAAGGACAAGAAACAGAGGCTTGCTGCCAAGTTAGGTGGGCACCAGGTACCTCAAGCTTATGCGAACTGGTGCCAAAGCGCAATTGTAGAGCAAAACTTTTTAAAGCGGTGATTCGAGAGCATGAACAGGGAAGCACGGTTTACTACAACCAGACATCCATCGGACGCTCGTAAAAGCATGAGCAGATAGAAAAAAATTCGCTACGAAAGTGAGTCCCAAGGTAAATAGTGAATTGGTAGAAAAAATATGAGCAGCACATGCACGATAAGTATGGGTGTGTGATCGATTCATTCAATTGTTCACACGCTGGAAGCACGTGTAGGATAACCAGAAGTGCTCACGGCGACGGCGACGTCCATTTTGAACGAGAAGATTACGAACACGAGCGAACAATTACACAATGGAAACGCTCAATGGCACTTTTAAGAAAAGGTTTACTCTCAAAACAAAAGAACTACTTGCTCATCTTGATAGCCTGTGCGTCGTACCTCGCGTGGCCAAACAGCGAGACCGCGTGACAGCACGCCGGTAGCATGCAGTCACAAATGACAGCGGAAAATAGGAAAATCGGGAAACGACCACCTATCATATAGGTAGAGAAGGGTACTACAGCTGAAATCTTTGAATCCGGCGGTTGCTTGCGCCACCTTGAACCCGTGCCGTGTACTTTACTACGACCGAGATTGAATGTTGCCAACCAAGCTCTCGTTTCCCGCTAAATATAGCGTCGCCGCGAAAGTTTTTTTTCATTTTTGAGTTACTTTGGCGCAGTGTGGCGCAATTTCGACCGATTTCGCGTTTTCAGCACAACTAGGCGCAGAAATTTGGGTTTGTATGAAAATGGCGCAATTGTCGCAGAAGTCACACCCCTGTAATAATTATAGGTCTATCAATTTGCTATGACAATTATTCATTATTAATCATACGGAGTAGCTCGGCACTTCACAGACAGTGCCAACACATCTAGAAACACCAAATTATTAAATAGGACTTAATTATGATGATTATTGATGATAATTATTTGTTATTAATTACACATGCACATAATTAATAACCATAGTGCATCATTACCAAGGCATCAGCTGTTCAAGGGAACATAAAATGGACAAATTAATGAAAATTATAACGATTATGATTAATCATACTAGTTTTTCTTAACTAGTACGATAGTATATTTATTAAGAATCATTAACCAATTAATTTATGCCAACACGATAGCATGCGTGACACTCTTTCGTGACGTTAGGTTCAACTCGTGGGTAACACATTCTGCATCGAAAGGGCAACGAGGCATATGGGGGGCACGTGGGCACCGACCTGGAGGATCTCTCCGTCGTGGGCCACCCAGGAGCCGAGCATGAAGCCCGTGCGGACGTCCAGCACAGAGAGCACGCCCGAGGAGTGGCCCACGGCCAGCCAGTTGCCGCTGGGCCCCACCGCCAGGCAGCGCACGACACCCGCCGACCCCGTGGACACCCGCACCTCGTGGGTGTACCGCATCGTGCGGGTGTCCAGGAACCTGGGAAACGGGCGGGACGAGAGAGGCGCATCACGGGGCAAGGTCCGATCACCGCGAGATCTAATCTACCTCTCGTGGGGCGAGTTAAGACGTCGTACGCGGGCGGTTCGTCCGCTATGCGGAGAGCAAATCGTCCGCTTCTTGCACAGTAGTTGCCGTGACATCAGAAGGACGCCGAGCTCCGATTAGGTTTGATTGAAAGGATAGTGGGTAGACCTCAATGCTAGATGCTTCGAGGTCTACCCACTATTTTTTTCAATCGGACGTCGTCGCAACCCCTGTGCAAGAAGCAGACAAAATTGTTGGCAACCATGCGCTCCGCATAGTTGCCAACAAGGTGAGATCGGCGGGGAAGAGCTTCGACTGTTCCGCCTCCAGCGCGAGCTTTCCACCTTCAACGTCTCGTGGAGCGTTGCGTAAGGCACGAAACACGCGCTGGACGCCGGGTGTTAGAAGGACGCCCCTGGAGTTCTCGTTTCGTTGGCAACTATGAAGCAACCGAGCAAGGGTGTTTGACTCCAGCCACCCCAAGCCGACGGTCCAGTGGAAGCTACAAGCTCATTGGACCAGCTGCACGTCTATCTTTCGCCACGCGATTGCGCTCCCGCTTGTACCGACGTGCAAAGAGCGGGGTCGGGGGACGAAAGAGAGGCGGCCGATTGGTCCGGCGACTGCGTAGCTCCCACGGCACTGTCGGCTTGGGGACGGACGGAGTATACAAAGCAACACTCGCGGATGAAAATGGAACCAGAAAACGCCTTTGTGTCAACTGCAGAAACGGTTACCGCGAGAAGATTGATTGATGGGGGACGTTTGTCCGACTTGTTTTTCAAAGAGCTCGGTTTTTACCCAACATGAGGCCTGTGGACTGGATTCTAAGTCTCGATGAAGTGTGGGGCACAGATTCGGCAGGAGTTGCGTCGGTGTTCGGCCATGATTCGTGTGAAAGATGTGAAAGAATGCCCACCCAAAATGCAAGACATAAATGGTGAAAAATAGGGGGAGGGCGATGTTTTGAGATGCGACAGCAAGATTGTATCAAAAATTGGTGACAGACACAGGAGGGGCATTACAAACTATGTGAAACGGGATTGCTACCACGGATTCACGTTCCAAAGTGCAATAAGTATGCAGAAATTTGCTACAAACTCTCGTCACGAACAGCAAAACGCAAATGCAGCGCATTCGTGCTTCACAGTGCAACAGACACGCAAGAATTGCCTAAAAACTTGGGTGTCGCGGGAACCGACATTGCAGACGCAGATCGCGGACAAAAGCGCAGAAACCCGCCACGAGCTCGAGTGTTGCAGGAACAGACACCACAGATCCGCAGATTCGCGTTTGATGGTGTGATAAGCACAGGAAACTGCTACAAACTCGTCGTATCATGAAAACCAATATCGTTCACGCAAATCGCGGAGAAAGTACAAATTAAACGACACGGGAACGAGCCGCGAACTTGCACGTCATGGTAACAGATACCGCGGATTGCATACGCAGCAGGTTCACGCGTCACGGTGCAGTAAAACACGCAGAAAACACAATCGTCACGCAAACCGACACCGCAGATCGCACGGTTGATGCGAATCCTCATGGGACATGGCGCGATTGATACCCAGCAGGAATCGAGGGTTGGGGGTTGGCGATGTTGCAGAATTTTTTCGTTACGGATGTTTGGCGCAAAAAACGGGATGGGCGATCTCTTGGGGGCGGGCCTTCGTACGGGACTTTACAGCTGTTCACCGATTGAACTCGAGCCCCAGCTGAACGCTGACACAGCGTTCAGCTACGTCGGCCGAGCGCCGACCAAGCACCGAGTCAGAAACGCAAACAAATATTTTGTGTTGCTGTCGTCCTGACGGCTTTGGTTCTCGGCTTCATCACTTGGGGCGCCGCAGTTCAATCTCCTCCCCAATGGTAGTTGGCATTGTTGTTTTCGTACCTGACCGTGGAGTTTGACGTGGCAGCCAGGAAGGTGGTGCTGGGAGACGGCATGGCAAGTAGGGCCGTGACGGGATGCGTTTTGCTGGAGTCAAACTGCTTCAAGCATGAGCCCATAAAGGGGTCCCAGATCTGGAAATGAGTTGGCTTTCATTATTTTTTTTCCTGCAACATACATACACAGATCGAGTGTAACATTATAACTAACTCGACGTTACTCTCCAGAAACCTTACGCACAGAGAATGGAAGAAGTGAGAAGTGTATAGAAAATAGAGCAAGCGTGGTATTAAATTGGAATTCACCATGACATATATAGGGTGTGTTTGTGCAGGTAAGTTATACGGCCAGTGGACATAATAGTATAGGGACCAATCGTTGCGATAAGTCGAATAATTAAATAAAATTTGTTGCTTAGCTTCTTAGTTAGTAAAACAAACGACACACGGTTCAAATTAAAAGCTTGTTGAGCATCATCAAAAACGACTGGAGCCCTGCATATCCGCGAATTATCCGCGGATATCCGCAGTAAACTGGCGGATTCAGATCAAAATGAATCAGATTTGGCGGATTGCGGATCGGATGCGGATGCCAGGGACTGTGGATGCGGATCGGATGCGGATGTCCCCGGGTTTGGACATCCGCATCCGCAATGAGTGAGTGATAATATGAAGTGTATCATCAAATGTATTGCAGGGGCAAACTACACTCTTAGATCAAAGGCGCCAATCGGGGAGAAAATTGTTATTTACATCAATAAAGGTTTGAGTCTCACTGAAGATTGCTTTAGAACGTTCTATCTCGCCAAAAATACTGTCCCTAGAAAAAGCAAAGAAAGCAGGAGTATCAGTCGTCCCGGGAAGCATGTTCTTCTTTGGAAGAAAAAAGCGAAAAACGTTCAGGCAACAAAAAAAAAACAAATCTAAAATGTACAAGCCAGAAGAATGTAGAAGGAGGGGAACCTGCAAGTGGCTTCTTCGCCTACAAATATATATTGAGGAGACTGAATTCAATCCTCTGGAGTGGTGGAACTTGCGCCAGCACGAGTTTCCGTACCTCATTCTTGTAGAGCAGTTCGTGCATGTCACCCCAGCATCAAGTGCACCAACGAAGAGACTTCTCATTAGCACGTATTAATTTAAGAATGGTGAACCAGTCTGAATCCGTCCGAGTTGACGATATTCTGTTCCGTCTACACAACAACCTCAACAAGTAAAATGTTGCGTGTGTGTGCGTTTCTTTTTCTTTTTCTAGACAGTTGGCATTGAGTTGTTTTTAAGTACTATATGGTTCTGAGCACGCAGTTGAGGGTTCGTGTTTAAAACTATGACTGACTTGGAGGTGTTGCCATTTTTGAATATTGTGATATTTTCCCAGTGGTGTACTCGCTTGCGCCTTACCACATATACACGAGTAATTCGCTGCTGCGAGTGAGCGCCTTTCCACCCACTTTTCTACTGTTTGGCCTAAAAAAGATGACAGAATGTTATTAGTCTGTCCTTTGACAATTTTCATGTTTATAAAATGTGCACCTGCTTTAAGTGGGTTTTACAAAACAAAAATAAAAATAAATATATATTTCCTTCCTTTTGAGCCCATATACTGGACAGAGTGTCAGTGTCACAAACCCTCAAAAAGATGTAATAACTGCGATCATCTTTCGAGCGATGCGAAGTGTACCGTAAAATACCGGACAAACGCCCACTTAAAATTTAGATATAATCGCGAAAAAATGGGGGATGGGCGCTTGTCCGGTCATCAATTTTACATATCAATCACCTATGCATATTTTCTCAGATGTTAGCAATTTGGGAATGGGCGCTTAATGTGGAATGGGCACATGCACGGTATTCTACAAATCTGGAAGGATGATTACACATTTTATAAATACGATAAAACATAATATGACAACATGACTTTCACCATATTCTTACATGAAGAGATCTTTTTAAAAGGGTAAGCAAACAACTAATAAAATACCATCCAGATCTTTTTTTTTTTTTAAGTTTTATTAATATTTGAGTTTATCATGTAAAATGAATGCTCGGATTGAGAGTCGGATACGGTTCCGAATTTTGCGGATGCGGTTCGGATACGGATACAAAGTCTGCAGATGCGGATCGGATGCGGATACGAAGTCTGCGGATGCGGATCGGATGCAGATGATCTACCGTATTTACTCGCACAATGAACGCACTCGCGTAATGAACGCACCCCCAAGTCGGCTCTCAAAATTTCGACTTTTTTTTCCCTCGCGTAATAAACGCACCCCCAACTCGGACGTCAAAATTTTGACCCCCTCCCTCCACGCGCGCGAAAAGAACGCACTTTTCTATCCTGGTGCAGCGAGGTCGCGAATGCATGTGCAGCGTGAGCGAACAAAACGCCTTGTGAAACGCGTTAAAAAAATAAAAAAGATCCAACAGAAGCAAAAAAAAAGGATAAGAGATTTTTTTTTTTTTTGCACAGCGCAGTTTGGATTTTGGGTTGCGCGCCGCGCGCAAGGAGTTAAGAAAGAGAAGCGGAAAAGCCCTCGCCTAAGCAAAGCGAAACAAAACAGCTTGCGAAAGGCGGCGAAAAAAAAATTCCACAAAACCAAAAAAAAACAAAAAAATTTTTTTTTTTTTTTGCACAGCGCAGGTTGGTCGCGAGCCGCGCGCGTCGCGCAAGAAGATAGGAAAGAGAAGCGGTGAAGCCCTCGCCTAAGCAAAGCAAAACAACTTGCGAAAGACGGCAAAAAAAAAAAAATCCACAGAATTAAGAGAAAAGAAAAAAGCATAAAGAGGAGCTCTTTTCTTTTTTCGCACGACGCAGTTTGGTTCCAGGGTCGCGCGCCGCGCGCAAGGAGATAAGAAAGAAAAGCAGAGAAGCCTTGGTGCAGCGAGGTCGCGAAAGCGTGGGCAAACAAAACAACTTGCGAAAGGCGGGGGGGGGGGGGGGAACAAACAAACACAGAAGCAAGAAAAAACACATGGAGAGGGGCATTTTTTTTTTTGCGCATCGCAGTTTGGCTTTGGAGTCTCCGCGCCGCGCGCAAAGAGATAAGAAGTTACCTGTTATTCGTGCAGGGCTCTAAAAACGACTAAATCAATAAATGTTAGAAAGACTGAGCGTGTGGGAAGCGCAGTAGCACACTAAAGTCATTACTCGTGTAACAGGCGCGATAAAAGATAGAAAAACCGCATGAAGGTGTAATCGCGTCGGTGGCCGTGTTTCTGCTGCACGAGAGGAAACTTTAGCACTCCAAGTCGATCAGGACGAGTGTAGCTCGCTTGATTCCTCCGGTTCATGCACTCAACCATTTTGGACAAACCAGGCTCTCTCGTGGCTTGGTTTGAGGCTCTGCCAACAGAT
The DNA here is from genome assembly GCA_037355805.1 of Ixodes ricinus. NCBI lineage: Eukaryota > Metazoa > Arthropoda > Arachnida > Ixodida > Ixodidae > Ixodes > Ixodes ricinus. The sequence continues at coordinate 164,914 of JAZHYW010049197.1, read as the reverse complement.
GGCAGCACTGAACACTTTTTTAAATGTTGCTCCCATTTTGTTTGCGGCTAGAAACTTAATTCTGATGACAACAAATGTAATTCTGGAGACAACAATTCAGCAGTTGAGGGTCAGATATTTCCCAAAATAAAAACAGTCAAGGGGTTAACGTGCATTCTGTATCGAGAATGAATCCAATGAAATGCCCAGCCGACAACAAAAGCCATCCCGACTACCCACGCGGCGCCCCTTACGTGCACGGCGTAGTCGCTGGAGCCAACCAGGCGCAGGGAGGGCAGGAAGGCTACGGACACGACCGCCTTCCGGTGGTGCGGGTAGGTCCACTGGGGCGCCACGACGGCCGAACCGTCGCCCGAGCTTCGCAGGGACCACAGCTTGACCGTGCGGTCCTTGCTGCCGGACAGGAATGAGTTCTCGTTGTCCAGAACCTCGAGCGACCGCACGCCCCCGTGTGGCCCGAGAACGACTGCAGCTTGATCTGCTTGAAGTTGAAGTGGGCGTCCTTGTCGCTGCGCCCGATCTCGTGCTCCCAGTACGCCAGCCAGTTGCCCTTCAGGTGGCGCTGGCTGTTGGTCATCTTCCCTGCGTGGGCGGAAAAGGTGGCACGGGTAAAGGGTCATCCGCACGGTCCCCTTTTCGCGTTGCGGAGGAAATCATCAAATTTCTGCTTTGAATGTACAGCCATTCATATAAAATCAGCAGAACCCATCCTTTGGGAATGGTTATCTACGTTAATCGCGAATAGCATCAAACGGTGCGGAGTTATGCGCGTTCGTCAGGTGGCCGGCACACTCTAGATACGCCAGCCCACTCTTGAGGCGATTCTAAATTTGTTGACACTTTCACAGCCCTGCGCACGATCTCCGCAGCCCAGCACGTGCGTTTGTGTCACTTAGGAAGGCGAGCAAAGCACGCGCCATACGCACAAACACTCAAAATGGTACCGACCAGACTTTCTGGCGTCTCAGCTAGTCTCAACCAACGGTACTCTAAACGGTTGTTTATATCTTTACCATAGGACACGCTTTAACAGCGCTGTCACAGCTACCGGTGCGCGCGCGTTCCATGCACGAGGGCTCATTCCTCTCTCGTGAGGCTGAGCACGGCCGCTACATCACCCTCTCCCGAGCGCAGGAGAGGGTGAGCTAGCGGCCGTGCTCAGCCTCACGAGAGCGGAATGAGCCCTCGTGCATGGAACGCGCGCGCACCGGTAGCTGTGACAGCGCTGTAAAGCGCGTCCTATGGTAAAGATATAAACAAGTGTTTAGAGTGCGTTGAATGACTGCCTTCATAGCTCTGTGGTTAGCGCGTCTGCCTGCTGATCAAAGGGTCAACGGTTCGAATCCCAGCCGGCGCCGGTCTTTTTTATTTATTTATCGACCCGCGGCGTAAGAGGTTAGATAGCCAGATAGATACATAGACGAAAAGTGTGTGAAGTAGCCAAAGAATGCTATTCGCATTAAAATCATAATTTTATCTTGCATCACATATTGATGAATTTCTGATAATTCAAACTTCCAATAATTCAAACAGAATTTGTGGCTTCTTGGAGTTTAAACTAATAAAAGTCTACTGTATATTACGGGAGCTTATATCTGGTTACACCAGAAGTCAACGGGACATCCGTGCTTCGTATGAGGTGTGGTAACCAATAGAAGAAGCCGACTGGCACGCACCATGCCAAACACAGACTTCCCGGTGACTCGTAATGTAATGTAAGAAAGCGTACATAAATTGTCCTGTGTGAATGAGTTCTTCAACTTTGTTTCGTCATAGGTCTAAGCGGGGCCAAAAAAGAGGCCGCATCTCCACGTGGTGAATAATGTTGATTGGGGCGAATCTCTGGTGGTGCTGATGATACTGATTTTATTGTTCATAGGTAGTGCTGATGGTGCTGATTTTTTTTATTGCTCATAGGTAGTGCTGAGTACCAGGTTGCGTTTCGACTTCATTATTACTGCTTTATGGTTGGTGAAATGCAGAGCCAGTGGTTCTAGCGGATCAGCTTGGATCCGCTAGAAGCCATGGGAACGCATCTCCACCGCTTAAGTCAACGGTCCATGTCAGAAGGAAAATGTGTGGTATGGATCGTGGTTATATACGTAGTTGAGCATTTGACCGCAGCGCCCTCTCGTCTATAAACGTTGAGCCAATGCATGCAAAGTTTAACGCGATTATATACGCATTTGACCGCAGCGCCCTCTCCTGTATAGACCGTTTCATTTTAGTAGTTGCCTCACCGGCGGATAGAGGGCGCTGACGTACTCGGCGCCATAAGGTTGCTTCAATTTGGTTGGTTTCGGTTTCAACGTGAACGCAGCTATGTTGCTGTTTTACGTTGTTTTTGCTTAATTTTGTGATAGGATTATTTTCCTTGTAGCACAAAACCAATGAAACAGTGGTATTGAGCCACTTTGAGGACTACGAGGTGTTTTTGAGCCTTAATTGCGGGATATTTTTTTCAAAATCCCTTGGTTAACTGATTATGGTCGCAAAAATAACAGCGCAAGTAGGAAATCCACACAAACACACGTCCCCACAGGCCACAAAAACAATCACACTTAGGGACACAATCACAGCAGACAAAACACTCACACAGCGCTGACTCACAACTCAATCTATATATGGTCGGTTGCGAAACGCCCGACTGATGTAGACGGAAGATTACCATCGTCTACGGCTGTACCCGATGACATCAGTTTCCAGGAAAGCAAACTAATGAAGAGACTAACACGTGAATGTAAAGAAGCATATCGACAACTTGATTAGCACTGTGCTGAATCGGCCAGAACAGATGAACTCGCGAGTTTACTACTCACTGTTTGGTTTTCGTGGGCACTCAACATTTAGTGAACTTCGCAGACTAAAAACATATCGTGTAATGACGCAGATAATTGATATAAACAAATAGTATCGTCTCGGCCTCTTTTTTTAATTCAGTACTCGAATATGTTTCGACAGGCCGACTAGGAAATTTCTTAAATTATCAACCCTGCTAAAGTACTCATAACCAGCATTTCGCGATATTGGCCCTAGGAAATAAATTATTTTTACATGAACATTAGCTGACTCAAGATATGATATAAGTGACAGGCCCGTCAAATTAAATCTGGCATTTTGTCTTCCGTAAAATTGGCCAAATAAAATTAAAGGGCGCAGGAGGAGAAATGCCTCGGAAAGTTTGGCTGAATTCTAGCGCTAGGCACCACTTCACGGACCTGTGTGAACAAATATTTATTTGTTTGAACAGATTCGCTTTGTAAATTTCGGCGTCGCCAGCCACCAAAAGTAAACCTCTATTCGCCATCGACAATCCTGAACTCAAGTAGCTTGAGCGGCCACATGCAACATAACGGATGGAACTTTTCAGCTGGCGTTCCTCCTCAGACATCGGTGAACAGTGTGCAAAAGGGCTGAGTGTAAAATTGCTGTGCATATTTCATTGTAAATAAAGTTCTTGTTACAAAAAAAAAAAAAAAAATTGGAGTGTAGCGCAGTGGTTAAGACGTCTGCCTCGTAAGCACGCGGTCCTGAGTTCAAACCCCCGTGCGGGCATACGTTGTTTTTTTTTTTAAAGTGGGCCGATCCCGGAGGCAGTACAATCGATGTGAGCACGGACGCCAGAACGGTGGACAAGGCTAGACCCTAATCAGCTTCGCCTAAAACTAGTTGCAACGGAAACAAAAGCGGACAGACTAAAAAAGCAACGACACAATACATTCTTTGCACTTGATTGAATTAACTGGCAGTAACAGGTGAATAGAAGCACTATGCTGTGCACTTTGTGTGACTAGCACTTTTCAGTACTAGTCACTGGAAAGTGCTGAATGGAGGAAGTCACTCGACAGTGACTAGCACTTTCCGAGAGGCTTGATTGGCCCTTGGTAGCTCGTAGCATTGGTACCGCTCGAACATGAGGTGAAACGAAGTATAGTAGTAACTTTTCTCGTCTTTCCAATCTCGCACGACTGGAGGATGGAAGCGCTACCTTGTGTTGATTGCCACCATCACATTTCAACCCAACCAAACCTAGAATGGTATTCACACACGGACGAGATGCCACTGGGAGGGATGCTAGAGCTGGCAGTCAAAATTAACAGTTTCCACCCTTGACAGCAGCAGTGGACGAATTTAGCGGTTTCTGTATTCTGCACCAAAATTTTTGACGACAATATTGTTACAAGCAAGCTGATCCCCAGCAAAACTGGGAATGTTTGTACTGCCCAAGCGACCCTCCACCCCTGCGCGGCGAAGCTGACTTCACAGCGTCGTATCTCAAAACCGTGACATTTTTGTCGCGTGATGCCCGCTTTGCGGAAATATCTGACAGATTTCTCTCTTGCGTGAATGCCGCTTAACCCCACCTCACTTCATCTGACCTCACCTGGCCCGGCCCAACCTGATCTGGCTGTTCTGATTCAAGTAGGGCTGGTTCAGAGCGGCCCACACGAGAAAGACCATAACAGCCAACAATCTATATTCAAAACAAGGAGGTATGACTTGTTAGGTGCTCTTCCCAGAGCAAAGTGAACGCTGTTTTATCCCCGCGATCGCCATAGCAAAAGTAGATCCTGCAAGTGCCGCCAGGCATTTCAGTTGCACCTCGAGATGCTGACCGTCGTAACGCACCACCAATTTTTACGACTTGTCAGAAATCGCATTGCCAACCATTTCTGCAGTGACCCATGACCTGTCTGTTTCAGATGTTACCTTTTTTCTTTATATTACCGTCAAGTAATTACGAATTTACTGACTATTTTGACAACCACTAGTTTTTCTGCGCCAGGGGTGAATATGTCAGAAGCAAAGGACCCCAACCCGTCACCTCATCAGCAGGTTGATGTCGTATTTCGGCGCAGTGTCCGGAAGTTCACCGGCAGCCACGAGATGGCTCTCTTCTCCGAGCTGGACGTCGATGCGGTTTCCCACCATGGCCACATTCTTGCCAAACTCCCCGCTCACAATGGCTTCGTCTTGGCCTGCGGAAAGCCGTCGCAAAGAAGGACTGTTGGCTTCAAGCACTTACAAAGATAATGTCGACAAACGAATGCCAAATATATTTTTCAAATAGATGGTAACAGGTGTTGAATGAGAAATGCTTGTATTACACTGCCTTCACTCTTGTGCACACGAATTTAGACAGGCCTGGCACGTGCCTGGCCTCGTCTGAACTGGAAAATATTGAAAGAGGGATTTTTTGTTATGTTTTTTTTTTAATGTCAGGAAAAATGGTTGTTATGAAAATATGCCAATTGCTTTACCAAATTCCCTGAGCACCAAGAAGAATGACGGAAACGTAGGTGCACATGTTGAACGTACTCGCCTTATCTGTATAAAAAAATTCAAAGTGCTAAAATAAGGCATTGATGAATGCACATGCGAAATGCCATAGGTTTTAGATATTTGCTTTGAGAAAGCTACCCTCACACATGGCAGCACACACAGCGCATGTAACTACACTCGTAGCATGCTCCTTCGTGCTTCGGTAATTTAGCAAAGGTTCATATGAACATGTCCTCTTTCAGCTGCAATGTGACTGATACGCACATAATGATAACCTATGCCAGCATAAGCAATGATGCAAAATTATTTTAGTGAAGTCTGTTATATAGTAATAGTAGAGAGCTAAATATACTAAATATAAGAGCTGCAGTGTGCCGCAGTGCTGAAACCGTGACACGAGGCAGTATAATAAAAAAATTCCTAAGGATACCTAAGCACTTGTAGTAACGTTAGGCCTAACATCAGGCCAGCGCATACCTGCGTCCCCCCGTCATGTTCAAATAGCTGTGGGTACCGGTTGATGACGTTAGACCTCGAAAGCATAATGTTAGGCCTAACGTCAGGCCAGCGCATACCGCGTCCCCCCTCCTGCTACGCCGCCAGCAGTTTGGCTGGCTGGCTCCTTAGCAACGATGACGCCGTTGCTATGAAGTCACATGATGCGTCGCAGCCAATGGGAATTCAGGTGCCGTTTGGCTCCGCCAATGGGAATTTAGGTGCCATTTTTCGCTACTACAGATAACGCCGGCTTCGCTTTATAGGACAGTTAATGCTTTCGCATTAAAAATATACCGATGAAATGAAGGCCTGTCAAAAAGTGACCCTGCTATGGAGAAGAAGTCAAAACTGACCCTTACTATGTCAGCAATACCTCCAATCAATAGGCGATCAATAGCTCCAGCTGTTAGTAAATTCACCGACTGTCTGTCGCTTGAACGACTCCGAAGGCATGAGCTCGCAGCTCGAGCTGTTGGAAAGTTCACCTATCGGCTGTCACTAGAATGACTGGTGTTAACCAACAGCAGCCGCAGAAGCCCACTGTGGACACAGCTATAATGAACAGTTGGTGAACGGAGAGCACGCACCGGCAGAGGGAAGGCGGTAGTGAGTCTTCTTGAAACCTCCCCCTCCACCCGGAGCATCGCCACCAGAGTCACCAGAAGTGAGACGAGCGTCGTGAGCGGCACACAGTTCAAGGATGAGGTCGTTGTTGGTCAGTGTCTCCTCCATGTAAATCCTGCAAAAGATTTAACAACGGCGGCTGTACTGGGCTTGTTATCATGGGCGAGTGTCGTGTTTGTGAAAACGAACGGAGCACGCACGTGCTGATTGCAGGTGGCTTTGGCGCTGGGTGCAGCAGTGATATCCTTGCACTTTCACTGATAATACAGTAGTCGCGGTTGAGCCACAGCATGTTCGGCTAATAGCGATTGCGCTGGGGGTTGCAAGATCGCCCTCCTCGCCAGCTGTTCTTTCTCGCTTCCGGTCGCCCGTTCCCTTGGCGCTCTAAGCCTTTGCGCGCAAGAATGGGGCGGCCAAAGCATACGCAGGAGCAAGCAGCGGCTGCTCGACGGCGTAAACGCACCCGTGAGAAAGAACGCCGTTGATGTGTGGGCACCGACAATCTCACCCCGGCTGTTAGGTTGGAACATATTCGGCTTCAAGATCATTCTGTGCATTAATGTGCAGCAGCGCAAAGAAGAGAATGTTACTGAGCAAAGAATGGACGTGCTGGTGCGACCAAGCAATTTGGGCAGCGTGTCCGCAAGGACCTGTTTGCTGCTAGCTGTTCTGTGTGTGATCGGTTGTGATTTATGCGAGACCCGGTGTCTTTGCCGGCGGCTTGCCACGAGGTTATTCAGTCGTCGTACCCGGACAGTGACCTGACTGCCTTCAAGGTGTGTGCTACATGCCTACGAACTGTTCGTGCGTAGGCACGTAGCACACATGTAACAATCACCGCGCGACGCAAAAAGAAAATGAAATGACTCATTATAGCGCGACGCAACGTCACCGAAATTTCCACTCAATCGGAAGGGAAGGGGGAGGGGGGGCAGCGCGAGTGAGGATAAGGGAGACACAAGGGCTTGCCATGGCTTGCATGCTAAAGTGACTAAAGCCTCTCAGAGCCAACGCTATAGCCACCGCAGCATTGCTTCGTGCGATTCGTGCTTCGCAGCGTGACGCGCATTGTTGGGCGTGCATTGGATCACATAAAATTTTTAGCTGGACGGTCTGGACCTAATCTGGGACACATAGCTGTCCCGACAGGGACGATGCGGGACTCGGGATGCTTAATGAAAAGTCGGGACAGTCCCGCATAATGCGGGACGGTTGATAACCCTAATCAAGTGCGCACTAAAATTATTATGATGATCTTGAAAAACTAGGGCATGAGCGCTTGTCAGGAAGGCGTACAAGGTAGGGCAGGGCGGGCTTTGCCGATTTGCACAGGTGTGCTCGGAGAAATGGCTATTGCAGAAGAGCATCTCAATCAGCTAAGTGGGCTAAGTCTGGGGTGGGCACTTGATACGTCATTTGCTTATTTTAATCTAAAGCGTTCTTTGGCAAGGTGTTTGGCATTTCGTGAAACCCAGATAAAAGCGTGGCTGCGAGGCTCGACACTGATTGGTTGATGGGTGGGAGAGGAGGAGTGAAGTGCTTGATGCTGATTGGTTAACGGGGAGGTCATGTGACCAGACGGGTAGGCGAGGAGGAGCTCAACCACCTGTGCACACTGAGGCAGAGGAGCTCGCGACTGTGAAAGGCTCTGGAAGATCGCCAAGTTCATCAGCCCGATTAGTGGTAGTATCGCTTCATTCTAGGAACAACTATCGAGTGTACACATGGTATGCGTTAAACTATCTAATGAAGAGCGCCGTGAACGGAGGCGTCTGGCGTATGGAAACTCAGAGTATCGCTAAACCTTTGTGATGTTAGAACGTTTCACGTATCTACTAACACAATTGCCTAGCAATTTGCCATACATTTTTTCAGAAGTATCAGAAGCAGGTAAGCGCTTATTGTGGCATGGGATACATGGTCGCTATTTTATGGTAGTGGTCACTCATTTCAAGGTATTGATTCCTAAACATTACAAAGATAGTGCACATTCATAGATACATCATTCTGCCATCTGTAAATGCAGACAACATTTAAGAGACGAGCAAAGCTGAGCTTACCCTCCAGCCAACTTGCACAGGGGAACGTAAGTCATGAAGGCTAGCTCCGCAGTGAACACCTGCTTGATTTCTTTGAGAGCTCGCTCATAAATTCTGTTGGGGTCTGTTGGAAGCAAACAAAGAATGGGATGAACTACCAGCAAAACAATGTCTTTGTAGAACAGTATTGAACATTTGAGGAACATGGTAAAAACAGCAAAGTTTACTAGAAAATTTGATTAGTCATATCTAGGTCTGCTTCGGGATACCTAGATAGGGCAGCATCCACTTCAGATCAATTGAAATCTTATTACACAAATAAAAAACACTAAAGGAAAATGGTTACTGGAATTACAACTCCGTAATATGGGCTGCATAAATCTGAACTTCTCGACAGAAAGAGACTCCTTTTGGCAATAAAATTTTGCCCGTGGCACAACGTTTACTTGGCATCACGGGTTTTCTTGAAGTCCAAAAAATATATGGTACAGCACAACATCTCTACCTTATGACACAGAATGAGTCATTCTTGGACACTTGTGTCAAATTATCCAGCAAGAAAACCACACATTACAAGGTTTTGCTGCAAAATCCAGCGAAAGAATGCAGTCCAACCAAAGTCTGCCTGATCACAGAAATTCATCCAAACCAAATAAACGAATCAGCCGACTCAAACTGACCATTCAATTGACCTGATGCATAGTCAACCGATTAAACGAATATGCAATTAGGTAACCATTACTGACTCGCACTTGAACCGACCAGGCTGCCGGATGAGTCAATTCAACCGACAATAGTCACTGGAGAGAGAGAGAAGGACATGCCCTGCTGTTGTCGCTCTGTCAGTGAGCTATAATCATGTATATTTATAGGACACAAAGTCGAAGGGAGTCACAGCACTAAGATGCTTACCCTTGTTCTCGAGAGGAGGTGAACACGGGTAAGGGGGAGAGCCTTGCAGGGGCAAAACTGAGGACATCTTGACCGGCGTCCCAATCTTGTACTCCTGGCTCGCACTGTCTTTCTTGATGCACAGGTAGTCGTCCATGGACTGCTGCATGGCCTCGGCTGCCAATGGCAACAAAATGGCAGAACGTCTAGAAACAATGTCTTCTAGATATCTAGAAAGTAGGCCTTCTATATGTCTAGAAAATCTGCCTTTTATACACCTAGAAAAGACTCCTTCCACGTGTCTAGAAAAGACATTTTATAAGTGTCTCGTGTGACCCAAGACATCAACAGCTCATTTCAGCTGTGTCAAGACCACGGTGCAAGATATACATAGGCGTGCGCACGCACGCGCCTATCTAAGATATAGACATAGGCGCGCGCGCGTCGCAGCTGCCAGAAAAACTCCTCTCCCCGCCTTGGTCAAAAGCAGCACCATCAAAGGGCTCTTCGATAAGCGACTAGTAGTAGCCTGTCGCGGGCCCGGTTTCTTACACTTCTCTGCGGGAGACCTGCTTGGTTTTGAAGTTGTTTTCTGGGTGTGTAGCATCATGTAGAACTGGGCACTTACACTGCACATGTTGCTTAGAAGCAGCTTCATCACTGACCCTAGTTTTGTGCCTCAACGGCAGCGAGAACAGTTTTACGAATGCGTTGAAGCGGGGAGATCTCTGGCACGGTGTTCGAGCCAGTGTTCGTCGAGCTCAGAGCAGACATGTTGAGTGGAAAGTGCGAGCGTCCGGGTGCCATGGGAATGAGACACTTTTTTTTGTTTTACAGCGATAGCTGTTATGGGTTCTTCCCACCACTGGGAATGACATCTGTTGTCACTGTAGTTGTAGTTGTTGATGATCTTGTTTTAGTTGTCATACTAGGACCTGTAACAAAATGAACTGTTGGGCTAGTTGGTTAAAGGGGGACACCACCTTAAATTTGCAATTTTTTAGAAAAAGATTACCGTAAAATATTGGGCAAGCGCCCACTCAAGCTTTGGAGATAATCGCAAAAAAATGGGAGATGGGCGCTTGTCCGGTCATCAATTTTACATATAAATGTACTGTGCATATTTTCTCAGATGTTACAAATTTGGTAATGGGCGCTTAGTGTGGAATGGGCGGATGCGCGGTATTCTACGGTACTTTTTTTCATTTTTATCTTTTGTAGTTCAACAACTAAAGTACACACTCCTGCAAATTTTTATTGCAATATCTGAAATATTTATGAAGAAATAAAACATTTTCGGTAAGCCGACGATGCAAAATCGTATGTTTTGGAAATGTGAAACTTCTACGTTTCCTATTTTCTAACAGCTGTAGCTCCGCACCGATACGCCCCAGAATAATGACTCTCGTTGGAAAGAGCATTTTTTCACAGTTTCAGTACATTGACCTTATTGCAATTAAACACTTTCATTGGAAAACTATCGTTTTGAAATTACTCATAAATTTGTTGCTTTCATGTGTTGTATTGCTCTAGGACAGTTCAGAGCAGATAACTATAGAGCTATATTAATGCGAATAGCATTCTTTGGATACTTCACGCACTTTTCGCCTATGTATCTATCTATCCATCTATCTATCTGGCTATCTAACCTCTTACGCCACGGGTCGATAAATAAATAAAAAGACCGGCGCCGGCTGGGATTCGAACCGTTGACCCTTTGATCAGCAGGCAGACGCGCTAACCACAGAGCTATGAAGGCAGTCATTCAACGCACTTAAACGGTTGTTTATATCTTTACGAGACGCGCTTACAGCGCTGTCACAGCTACCAGTGCTGCGCGTGCTCTCCATGCACGAGGGCTCATTCGCTTCGTCGAGGCTGAGCACGCCGCTAGCTCACCCTCTCCCGCGCTCGGGAGAGGTGATGTAGCGGCCGTGCTCAGCCTCACGAGAGCGGAATGAGCCCTCGTGCATGGAGACGCGCGCGCACCGGCGCGGACACGCCTTAACGCGTCCGTATAAACAACCGTTTAAAATGCGTGAATGACTGCCTTCATAGCTCTGTGGTTAGCGCGTCTGCTGATCAAAGGGTCAACGGTTCGAATCCCAGCCGGCGCGGTCTTTTTTATTTATTTATCGACCCGCGGCGTAAGAGGTTAGATAGCCAGATAGATAGATAGATACATATTTGTGCGAGGGTAAACACTATTTCGGGCAAGAACACCATAGGAGTCCGGCTTCCGTGGAAGAGGCTATGCACATGGCCAAAAGTCAAAAAGCCCGCTCTGATTAAACAGAAAACAACATTCGTTTATAGAAAGCACGTGGGTTTGTCCGCTTTGTATTTCGACGATGCTTGCCCCGCCCGTAAGTGCTGATGCTGGCTTGCTGTATTGCAAGTATATCCAATTCCTCACTCATTTCATAATCAATGTCCACATGTCAGCAACAAAATGACACTAGAAGAAAGCGTTTTAAGCTCGGACTCACTCAGCAAGGCCATGCAGGAGATCGGGTGTAAGCAGAAGGCACCACCTATGCTCTTGGTGACTTTTAGTTGCTACCACCACCAGTAAAATCAAATGTAGTGGTGTGGAAACTTCAAATAGGTTTTTCTCAGGTTCATTTTTTTGCAGCAACTTTCGTTTTAGGAACTCTATCATTTCAATGAATTGCCAGAATTTATTCTTCAGTGTGGATGTTTCTGAACTGAAATTTAATGAGAAATGTGGCTAGATATTTATTTTTCCATTTAAATGAAGTTCTTATTGCCAAAAAGTAGGGTCTTGATGTGGAAGAAATGCCCCATTATGTGGAACGCTTTTCACATTGTCATTTTGCATAGAAAAATGCAGATTTCAGGGTGAAAAATAGATAGCTGCACCCCGATATGTTCTAGTTGTGGCTGAAGCTTAGAAGTGCTCAATGTTTTGCAGCAATTTTAGGATTATAGTTTTCCTAGCCAAGTGAGGCGACTTACATTAATATCTGTATACATCCCCATGTAGCTTATCGGAAATTCGTCTTACGGAGATGAAATGTCACACAGTGCATTTAGGCAACGAGATGAATAGGCCCTTTAAATTTCATCAATATTGAGCGAACGGTTTAAAAGTCGACAATTGCAGGCGGTGTCACCTCAAACTTTATGGACACAAACAGCGCTAAGGACGAGGACTAGTAGAAGTGGACAGGACAGATGCTGTCCACTTGAAAATGAGGACAGGACAGCGTCTGTCCTGTCCACTTCTTCAATTAGTCGTCATCCTTAGCACTGTTTGTGTCCATAAAGTCATAGTAGGGCGTAGGGCATCCGTCCTCGCATTGCTAACTGCTTCAAAATGATTGCCTGCCGCTCTTGGGATTTGATCCCAGGTCCGCTGCGCGGGAGGCGGGCGCTTTACCTCCGAGCTACGGCACGGCTTTAACAATCCTCTTCTTATATGGTATTTACGGCAGAGGTACATGCATACGAGTCTTGTGCAGCGCCCGCTCAGATGGCCACAGTTGCTGCGACATCGCAATAAAAAATTTTCCGTCATTCCTTATATTTCCAAATTTAATCGGAGATATAATTGTCGAAATTAAATGCTTCAGCTAGGTGGCACGAGCCACCACTCGATTTAAAGGGTTCAGCTATATCCGTCCATCCATTACCACCTAGGAGACAGGCCACCGCATTACGTCATATTACGGCAAACGCGCATTACGGCAAATGCGCTAAAACGCAACGAGAGTATGGTGCAAAGCGGCAGACGCGGGTGTCTCGGCATCGCCGCGTGCATTGTGTCTCACTTCTCGCAAGACGCCGAAAGACGCGCTGGCGGCAACGCTGACGCTGTCTCGCCGTCCGCTGCAGGGTGAACTGTGAGGTGCATGCTCATGAGACCGAAGCCAATTGAGACTCGGCCGTCAAGACCTCATGGTGCGTGAATGCGACACCGATGCCCAACGACTTCCCCGTAACGTGTCGCAGCCATCGTCATGACTGTGCCGTGAATTTACAGCAGAGCTATTAAGGGCTAGGTTCACCAGGATTGTGTCCGTATATGTCGACACAAACCTACCTGGACAGCTACCGCTATCTATAAGCGACGGCGGCAAGCACACAACCAGTATGGCTTCTGCCATCTGTGGGAATTCATCGTAGGAAACAGCGCGAAAAACAGACAACGATGAAGAAGAAGCACACAGTGTATCGAGTACAGCTCCGCTGGTCTTCCTTCATCAACGAGAGCGGAAAGGCTGAACTTTTTAGGGGCGAAGCTCCTTAGGGGCTAGCCATGTCCGTATGTCCGTCCGCCGTAGGCCGGCGTCGGGTGCTCGTGCTTCTGCTCGTGAGATCACGTGTTCACGAGCACATGAGCACATGCTGCATACGCTGTAGGAAAGCATCATGATGACCTGCTAAAAGTACACTGTGAGCTCACTGTGTTGGAAGCACAACAAAAGATGAAAGATAGAATAAGTAACTTTCAGAGCCACAAAGTGAGGCTCCGAGATGCGCTAGCAACGTGAAGACCTGTGCGCCTGTCATGATGACTGCAGCGGCCGCTCAACGTCTATACAGGAGAGGGCGCTGCGGTCAAATGCGTATATAATCGCGTTAAACTTTGCATGCATTGGCTCAACGTTTATAGACGAGAGGCGCTACATCAAATGCTCAAATGCGTATATAACCACGTTCCATACCACACATTCTCTTTCCGACATGGATGAAAACGAATGAAAGGCTCTGCAAGCTGCGGCCCAGCGTCTACGCAGACAAGCACCACCAGAGCTCGCCCCAACCAACATCATTCACCATGTGGAGATGCAGCTGCTGTCTAATTGCGCTGTCTGGCATAGGCTACTCGGGCACGCGCCGACAGAACTTCACCTGGTCGATCACGTCACGGCATTCGCCGTGCCGCTGTCTTCGCCTAAATAGTATCTTACACCGTGGTTAAGACATCCATGAAATCCGGCGGGCCCTCCCCACCTTTGTCCACGTGAATGACGAGGGGCGTCAGGTGCTCCACCTGGCTGAGGGGCCCCGTGTGGAAGGCCCGGTCGAAGGAGGCGAAGAAGCGCCGGAGCAGGGCCGACAGGTGGCGCCGCGACATCTGGAAGCCGATGCGCAGGCCCACCAGGTACAGCGTGTCGGCGATCTTGCGGGTGAGCACGGCCCGGCTGGTGGTGCCGCCCGGGAAGCAGTGGTGCAGGGAAGACGAGAGCTGGACCAGCGGGTACAGGATGTTCTTCAGGACCACTTCCTGCGAGAACCGTCGTGCACCCCGAAGGACGCCTTTTAACCTAGGATACGTTGTAGGTGGGATTCCGTGTTTTCGGAGTTTATTTCCCGGAAAGTTTGGAAGGTGTTTTTCGGGGTTGATTTTTCGCAAACAAATTCGGGGTTTATCGTGGTTTATTTTTGTTAGAATCCACAGATTTCTTTTAAATTCAAAAGCACAATAGATTAAATTTGGGTACCATGACCCATTGTCCCGAACAAGCCTTGACAAGCTAAGAGGCATACCCTCTTTTGTTAGTACGAGATTTTGAAGCAAACTGAAGTGGGATTTTTTGTGACCACTGACCCTGTGATTTTATCAAGTTTATTTGTAAAACACCATCTGTTTTGTATTTTATTTTGTCATTCTGACCTCAAAATTCTGTGTTTTTTTGGATAAATCTGAATTGAAGGAAAATTTACCGGTGAGTGTTTTTCTGATTTTTTTCACGATTTATCCAAAAACACAGAACCCTAATTGTAGGTAAGTCGTAGACTTTCTGGTTTCGACCGAAACGCACCGATAAACATCCATCAGTGGCAGAAGTACAGAATCGGTTTTAAAGGGATACCGCGAAGTTCCGAAAGAACGCCCAACCAGAATGAAGAGATAAATGGTGAAAAACATGGGGTGGGCTATCTTTGGGGATGCCACAGCAAAACTTTATCAAAAATTAATAATAAACACCCTGGCACCGGCTACAAACCACGTGACGCGGGAACATATACCCTAGATCGCAGACACCGCAAATTCGCATTTGACGATGCGATAAACACGCGGGAATTCGCTACGAACTCCTGTGTCACGGTAAAGGATACCGCAGGTTGCAGACACAGCAGATTCACGTTTCGCGGTGCAAAAACCCGCGGAAACCCGCTGAGAACTCTCATCTAATGGGAACGGATACCACAAATTGCGGACACAACTGATTAGAGTTTTAGGGTGCAATAAACATGCGGGAACCTGCTACAAACTTGCCTGTCACGGGAACTGATATCGCGCGTGCAGATCATGAACAAAAACACTGGAATCCGCTCATACCGGTAACTCGTATGTTACATGAACAAAAACCCCAGATCGCGAACGCAGCAGAATCATATTTCACGATACAATATACACGCAGGACCAACTCGCGTGGAATCGAGATCGCAGACAAAAACACAGGAATCCGCTACAAACTTTATGTCACGGGAACAGATACCACAGATTGCGGACGCAGCAGATTCGCATTTCACGGTGCACCATACACGCGGGAGCAACTCGCGTATTACGGGAGCCGATATCGCACGCGCAGATCACAGACAAAAATGCAGGAACCCTCTATGAACTCGCTTGTCAGACGCACCGGTACAGCAAACTGCACGGTCAATGCGATTCCCGTTGAGCATCACGTGAGATAACGGGAATCAGGGGTGGGTGATGTTTCGGAATTTTTATGTTACAGATATTTAGCCAGAAAAACGGGATGGGCGATCTCTTGGGGGTGGGCGTTCTCTCGGAACTTTACAGTGCTGAAATGAAAATTGAAATATTCCTCTCATATTCGGCAATCAGCTAAATGTAATCAAACATATCTGCTAATGACAATCACACATTTTTATTTCAAACAAATGGCTGTATTTCTTGTTCCAAATGGTTGATTCTAGCGTACACCCAAAAAAGAGTGCGGTGCATCACGGAAGACTCGGTGCCTTCAAGACGTCGACTTCCACAGCACAGCCAAGGCGACGGGGAGGCTGGCGTGGTTATGAGGTTCGCCACGTGGTGGCGTCAACACGTTACAACTAGCCGTTTGAAACGTCCGAGGAGGAGTGGTTGGGCAATGCCAGCGGAAGCAAAAAAGTGAATCACCTACACTTCAAACTGTTTAAACTTCACTGGCCTCCTCCTCTTCTCAGTCTCATCCCCTCTCCCCACAGGAGTTGAGAAAGCGCGAGAGATAAGGGAAATCTGGTTCGGCTAAGTATGACAGGGGATGCGTGCACTCAGTTTGCCACCTTATTTCTGCAGAGCAGCGCTGCTTTTATAGCAATGTGGACGTAACGACGTTCGAAGTAACTTTGGGAACATCTACCAGGTGCAAACTGGTTATGAATCTCAAAGTTAACAAATGCAAGGTAATGAGAGTCACAAGATCAACTAATCAATCCAAACCGCCTCCTTATCTCCTTAATTGTTCCCTCTTGTCTTCCGTTTCTATGTATAAATATCTTGGTGTTTACTACCTCTAACCTTTCCTGGCAGACACATGTTGAATACATTGCTAATAATGCCAACCGCATGCTTGGTTTCCTTCGTTGTAATTTTTCCTCGCTCCAAGAAGGCGAAATAAAACCTAAAGAACCATGCAACAAACCTGCAAATGGCTCATGAGTGTTGTGTCTGACAAAAAGGGCAGCACATGCTTGACAAGCGTAACAGCTCCAATCAGTCCTGCTTCCAGAGTGTCTGTTAGGTGTTTCTTGCACAGTCGCAACTGAAAAAAAAAAAAGAAAAGAAGAAAAGTATGTACCATTGCTAACCATTACACCAGCGAGAAATGCAACTTAAATTTTTTTGCTTCTACCAAGGAACCTGACTGCAGTGAAGTCAATTTGCGAAACAAAATGCATAGACTGTACACCCACAGCTTTAGTACATCAGTGTCTCAGTTGCCTGTAATCAAATGCCTTCTACCATAGAACCTGACAGTGAAGTCGATTTGCAAAACAAAATTAACTTTACTACATCCACAATCTTAGTACATCAGTGCCTCAGATGTTTGCAATAGGACTTTACAAGCTTATTGGTACCATCCCTTTCCTTTACTGTAAAGAAAAATTGTAGTATGCTTGCAATTCTAATATAGTAGGCCTTTTAGATGTTGATATAGGGAAAATACTGATGTAGTAATAAGTTTTAATTTTTCATGCTGATTTCATTCTAATCTTATGATGAAGTTTGCTCATGTTTGAAAATAAATGTCCCTAACATTGACACTTACAGATGAATAGAAACACACTGCTATGGTTGCTTTATATGTACCTTGAAATGGTCAGTGTTCTACTTTTTGTAGCTGTGGTACTGCCAGAGCCTTAAGACAATTGTATGAATCAGCAAGCATTCTCGAAAAATGCCAGATTAGCAGCTGCGCACTTTAAAAATAAAGCAAAACATGCAGAATTTTTTTTTTTTTTTAGACACATGGGGCACGTTTTAGTGAATCTACGTAAATGCATTACTCACGCCAAAATACTGTTTTTGAACACAAGCAGAGGAGAATTTGGGCAGCAACATACCGGAAACATGTTACTAAAAAAACAATTTTTTATAAAGGTATGTATCATCCCAAACAACATTGCAAAAGCTGTCTGTTGCCGTCAGAAACATGATGGAGTAATGTAGCGATGCAGGCGAGTTGGTTACGCATGTTGAAAAGTAGTGAAAGCGCACAATAAACACGAATACTGAAGATGGAGAGGCAAACAGGACCAGCGCTCGTCCTGTTTGCCTCTCCGTCTTCGTATTCGTCTTTATTGTGCGCTTCCTACTTTTCAACATGATGGAGGGCACTCGACAATGACAACAATCATATGCGGAGCATGTAACTTCTCACAAGTGACATGCGGCGGAATTTATTTATTTATTTATTTATTTATTTAAAGGGCAACTCTATTCAATTCCGAATATTTTAGAATAATGAGTGACTTCACATTAAAAAGCGCAAATAAAACACACTACGTCATTTGCTTCGTGAAAAATTAATATATATATTGTTTAATCTTATTTTAAACACGAGCAGAAATCGAAACCGAAACTTCAGCTGCCTCTGGCAACATTGGCCTCAGGCCACCAAAAACATGGCTATCATGTGATACGAAATGTCAAGGGATCCCCTACGTAACGACGGGCGGGATTGGGGCAGGCATATGCCAGACGCAAGTGTCGTCTGCACTGCACTTTTCACCATGTTTCGATGTCTACAAGATTCGACGACATCTGCACAACTGTGGCGTAAGTCTGCACAGATAGTGTCCGTAGCGTGAACGAAACTACGAGGGACAATAATCACAAACAGTGAGACGACGACGGCGGCTGTGACGCGGGAGACGGCGGTAACGGCGGGACGGCCGAACGAGCCGGACGGCTCCCAAGAAGCGTGCTGCGCAGGCGCGTTATGCCAATCACGTGGACATTGTTGGGCGCTGAGAGGAAACGTTGCTGACGTCACCCTTTATGCTTGCCCGGAAAAGTAAAAACAAGCAAAAAGGGGCAATGGAGATGATGCTTAGCTCAATGTTGGCTACGCCTACACCGTAGCCTTGTCTACGCTGTTGGTTGCGCCTCAATTCGCCCGCTCGAGTCAGCCGATTTCGGCAACTTGGCGAGTTGCAAAGTTTGTCGGACAGTTTAAGAAATATTTAGACAGAACTAGGTCGTAATATTTAATGTGCGGTCTTTCTAGGTGATGCTGAAGAGGACTGCATTGTTTTTAAAGAACAAAAATGAAGCGGAGTTGCTCTTTAAATGCCCTCGGAGCTATGGACACTATAAAGGGGAGTGGGAACAACTCCAGAGTGGTGTTCCAGGGAACTGAGCTGATCTAATAGAGTTGGTAATCACTCACCAAGTCTGCAACATGAGGAAGGTACTGGAGGGTGATGAAGCTCTCCCCGTAAAGCATGGCCAGGTTGGACAAGCTGTCGAGGACTCTGGCTGCTGTCTGGTCTCCCACGACCCAGTGCTCAAACAGGCTCACGTCTGAAGCAAGGGGGACACAGTCCTAACGTTTAACTTCTGAAATCGCCAACATCGTCTGGAAATTAAGATGAGGATGGGGCCAGCGTAGTTGACGAGCAATCTCTACACTTAGTTTCGTCGTAATTCAAAGCACAGGTGACGCTATCAGCCAATGGGACCAATCAAACAGCGTCAAAAGCGCGACATCATGGCATTCGTCGTCTACCTGTATGTGATCTTCAATCGGCTAAACCTATCAAGTGCAGTGAACATCCCTAGGCTTACGCTTTTAGTAAGTGTGCTCCTGATTGTGTGTGTTTCAGTCTTCGAGTGTGCTTTGACATATGAGCAAACTATACGGTAGAAAGAGATGCTGCGAAATATATATTTGTACTATTTTCCTTTTCTTCTACTTCTCTAAATATTAAAATCAGGCAATAATAAAATATTTTTATTACTGCTTCGTTTGGGTTCAACTCGGCGCAGGTGTGGCACAATTCTTAGCAAGAATGGTGCTTTGGCGCAAGACATAGCAGACTTTTGTTCATGGCGCAGTTTGCCGCAAAAGGCGCAGCACTTCCATCACCACAAACATAAGCTTCATATCTCACTTCAGCATCTCTCTCAAGGAAGCAGCCACATTACAGTACCTCCCAGAAATGCTCAGAGTTAAGCTACAAGAGATATTCACCGAGCACCCACCCAGAATTTGGAGATAATGTTGAAAACAAATGGGGATGTGCACTTGTTAGGTTTCAGAGCAAAAATGCAAAAAGGGCACATGGTAGGGTGGGCTTCACCCTTTTGCACCGGCACACTCCAAGAAGTGGGTGACGCAGAGAAGCACCTCGTTAGCCAGTAGGTAGGCTCAGAAGTCTAGGGTAGGTGCTTCGCTTATTCTTTGAAACCTCTCAAACGTAGTGGGTGGGCACTTATTAAGACGTGGGTGCACGCTCTATATAGTTCGGTGATCACCCCAGTCATCTTATAACACCAGAAATACTCGAAGGTGAGCAAGACACCATGCAACAAATTCCCACCGCTCTCGATGCTATCCTTTAACCTGCATGTCTGACAGAGGAAGCAAGAGAGTAAGATCGACTCTAGATCTAGGTTGCCACATTCCCATCATAATAATTACTAGCTATATTTCCCATTGTAACATAGGTATAAACAAACATATCAATACAAGTAATCAAATTGTGTCATGTGTATGCTTATACTGTGGGAAGTGAGTCAGCCTCGATGGGCGTCTGGTATCTCCGTCGTGGACGAGAGGTTTAGCCATTGCAGAACCACCACTAGCCTGGAGTCTTTAACATGCATTGCATAGTGGGGATACACGACTGCACACCGGTATGATGCTCATCCTTATTAGAATGGGCACAAGTGTAGATTGAACCCAAGGGATCCTGGGTTCTGCAGCGAGAGCTTTCGCCCCACTCCAAGCTGCAGAGCATCGCCACGCTCGGCCCCCGATCCTCCTAGAAGAAATTGGCAGTGCCTTTTACACGAAGCAGGCGAAAGAGGCATACTCAACCCGACCTGATCCAGCCTGGCCCGGCCCATCCTACCCAGCCCAGACCCACCAAACTCACCCTGCCCAATTTGACACAACACAACCGGCCTTCGCCCTATTCTACTGAACTTAAAACCTAATCCAATCAAATCCTCACCACCGTCCGCTGGTGGTCCCTTGACCCTGCAGAGTTGCTGTGGTCCCAGGTAGCACAGTGTGAGCATGCGGAGCAGGTTGCGGCTCAGGTGCTTGGCTGTCAACACCGGTCCCAGCCGATGCGCGAGCCACACCACGCTCTCGGCCGCCACGTCGCTCAAGCTGCAGTTTCCGCTTACGGAATCTTCCGATGACGTGGCCTCGCTGGCTGGCTACAACCGTATGAAACTTTGCGATTATGCCCTTTGACAACAAAAACTCATCTTTCGTTCGACAAACACGTCGAACAAAGGATGAGCTTAAGGTGCCCGTAGGGCTCTTTATGTAGGCCCTATAGGTACTTTAAGCAATGCACATGAACACCGGACTTTTTTTAATGCGTTAGCATTAGTGCCCTGGTACATGCACTGACCTTGGACTGGTTTGCAGCACACGTATATAAAGTTTGCAACGTCGCCACAGGATGACACCACAGCCCCACTGGCTGTGGAAACAGTGGCGATAGGACGCATAGCAACGAAAGCCGCACTGGATTTACTGGGTAAAAAAAAAAAATCTACGCCCGCACGGGGGTTTGAACTCAGGACCGCTTGCTTACGAGGCAGACGTCTTAACCACTACGCTACACTCCAACGTTGCATTTAGCCGCTAAACGTCTATACAGGAGAGGGCGCTGCGGTCAAATGCGTATATAATCGCGTTAAACTTTGCATGCATTGGCTCAACGTTTATAGACGAGAGGGCGCTGCGGTCAAATGCTCAACTGCGTATATAACCACGATCCATACCACAGATTCTCTTTCTGACATGGACCGTTGACTTAGGCGGTGGAGATGCGTTCCCACGGCTTCTAGCGGATCCAAGCTGATCCGCTAGAAGAACCACTGGCTCTGCATTTCAGCGACCATAAAGCAGTAATAATGAAGTCGAAACACAACCCGGAACTCAGCACTACCTATGAGCAATAAAAAAAAATCAGCACCATCAGCACTACCTATGAACAATAAAATCAGTATCATCAGCACCACCAGAGCTTTGCCCCAATCAACATCATTCACCACGTAAAGATGCGGCCTTTTTTTTTTTTTTTTTCGGATCGCTGTTGTTTTGTTAACTAACGTTTGGGCTGCCATGTTCATTATGGTAATTGTTTTCTGCGCCCTACCTGGTTTTTTGGTTTTGTAATTTTTGTTGGCAAGGCTCTGGGATATTTCAGGTCTGTCCTGAAAACCTTTCGAGATCAGCTATGATTATATGGATCGTGCATATGGAAGTTCTCTCCACGACGACAAAATATTTCGACTTATCTGATGTACACTTCTTCGACGTAGTTGAGTTTGAGTTAACACGGGATTGCATGCATGCAACATTCTGGACGTTGGATATGGGCAATCTTACCTCGACGTTTGCCGGAAGAGCAGACGACGCAGAAGGGGTGCTGGTGATCGGTGCTTCTGCACGTCCCTGAGAACTTTCAGCCAGACCACGGTTGGGCTCTCCTTCCTGCCTTGGGGGCCATCTTGGCATCCTCATGAAGCCCACCGACGTCTTTGGCTGGGAAAAACACTTATGGAGTTATTTATTCATTAACAACACTGTACGTCCATTCAGAGCATTTAGCACGGTCAAGAGCAAGCAGGCGTCGCTATGCGGCGACTCACCTCATCGTCGTCGGCGAAGGGCGGTGATTCCGCGTCGGCTTCGAGCTGAAACATCTCAGGCTCGCCGGCCGGCACCGGTTCCGGGGAGTTTGACAGGTCATTGGAATCTTCGTCGGTGTAGCACGCCTGGTCCAGCCGAGACGGAGACGGATCCCGCGACCTCAGGCTCGGCTCCATGAGGGGCTCGTAGTCGGAGGAACTCAGGTGAGAGCTCTTCCGCGGAACGGCGGGATGTTGGGTGTCCCTGAACCGTGGCAGAGCGGGATTTATTTAAAACACTGCCCCCAGCAAAGACAAACCCATGGCATTCAAGGCCCCAACCATGACTTTAATAACGTTTTCCGAAAGAATTACGGTGCAAAAGAATCAACAGCGTGCAAGGGATCCTACAACTTCGATGCTGGCTCCGTATGGTGCTCGAAGTCAGAGCTACTTGGGTGCAATCTCTTCCACAGCACCGAGAGATGAAACGAAACTAAGACAAAAAAGAAAAAAAAACGAGTGCACGGACAACTCACGGATTCTGAGAGGCGGTGTCGCGGTACCCTCCAACAGCTTCGACGAGAAGAGTTGCGAAGTACTGAAGAAAGGTCTTTAAGCCCAATCGTACCTGCAGCAAATTAAGAAGCTATTCTTACTGCTGGTGACAGAAGTTCAATAGTTACGGCAATACGATGCTCAGGAATTGCCATGCCCCATGTTTGTTAAGTTGTTGTTAAATTGTTAAGTTGTTAAAAGAAAAGCCACGCCCCGCATATGCCTCTTTAACCGACATAGAACATTCAGCCCTCTGGCCTCGTTCTTTAGGAGGCATTGCACGGCCATGCTGAAAATGGCGTCGTCTGCCAGGAAGAGAAAGAGGGAAAGGGTCTCTTTTCCATGGAGAGAAGGAATTGGCACGCTGAAAGGAAGTTCACATAACTTTTTCGTGCAAGGCAGCTTCACATGACATGCTTCCGACTCGAAGTCTTGCCGGATGCCGTGTTGATAAGCACTTGCCGCGTGTCTTCCCATGTGTGGAGGCAGTGTTTTCCAACTCAGTCGAGCTCTTTTGCGTCACGATCGACTGCTTCTGCCCACCTCGCCTGGTACTCGATTTTTAAGCATACCGGTCTTTGCATGGACTTAAAGGGCTACTGAAACAAAATTCTAACACCTTTTTTAGAGCGTAGCTCTTAGACGCCCGTTTCCGGCTTAAAGGGGCCCTGCAATCATATTTAAGCGCCTACCTTTTTGCGGTTTCCACGTCTCTTGAAGTTCGGGCAAGCCAGCGGGCATGGAGAGAGTCACTAAATATCAGTGCGTCATATTTTAATCGGACGACGCGGAAACCTCCTCCACCGACGAGGGCGACCCGCGGTACCGAAAACGCGCAAAATGTGACGTCTTAGGTCCTGGGCTTACTACTGGTCAGAGCCGCTGCAAGCTTCTTTTTAGTCGAAATACAAAATATAAGTGGCGCGAACCGTTTCAGTTATTTATAAAAGTAGTTTTTGTTCATTATTTTAGATTAGAAAAGAAACGAATGCAGTTTATAAAGTACGAAAACAAGAAATGACCCGTCAATATACCCGCCACCAAGCGGTGGAAAAGGCGGCGCATACTAGAAAGGAGTAGTGGGATCAGGCGCCGACACGGAAAGGTCCCGGATGTACGCGGTGGCGCCGCGGTCGTATTGACAGGAGGGTCCGACTGGCTCTGAGCGTTCCCAAGGCCTTCGGCGAGAAGCTTTGTCTTGCGGTTTGGCTGTTTCGCGGTATGGCAGCGCGAAGTGGCTCCCATTCTGAACTGATCTTTACCCCGTGTTTGCTGTCGTTTGTGGCCACGAAGTGTCATGCCGAATTAGTGTTTAATCGCGCATCAAATGCAATGAGAGCCGCTCTGGCTGCCCGCTGCAAACAGCCTAATCAGAAGAAGCTTTAGTGGCGCCTTCTCGCGCCGTCGACACGGAGTGCGGCAGCCGTGAACGCTCGGGATGAGCCCACTACCCCTCCTCTAGTTCACGGCCACTGAGCAACCAAGGACGTCATGAGGAGGTTATTTTTTGCTTGTTTTTGTAATCTTAATTTGCCTATAACTTTTAAAATAAAGCGAATTTCGAGAAAAGAAAAGCTTCACTAAGTTACTACGTTCAGTGCGCTCAGGTTCGGTTCAAATTAAAAACCAGTAAAAAAGGCCTTGCAGGGCCCCTTTAAGCGAGCGTCGCCATCGGCGTAGCCGCGCAGTGCATTATGGGACGAGTGACATCACTGGTGACGTCATCAGTGACGATGACGATGACGTCATCAGTGACGATGCCCATGCCATGACGTCATCAGTGACGATGACGATGTTGATGACGTCATCAGTGATGATGACGTCATCAGTGAGGTCACTGATGACGTCATCACGATGATGATGACGATCACGCCATCATGATGACCTCATTGTCATCGTCACGTAACCTCACAGGGGTCACATGACGCCCGTGAGGTCACGTGACCCCTCAGTACCCTTCCTCCTCCTCCTCAAGAGCTGCGCTCTAATTCGGTGTTACAGGGAGTTGTAAACAGCTTTGATTTTTATTCTTTAAATGTCAACCACGTTCTGGTCACACCGCAGAGACACTAATTTTTTGTTCAAAAAAACACAAACATTTTTTAAATGAATAAACCGATTACCAGATTGCACCTGATGCATATTCCCAAAGCCAATGCGAATGTTATTACGTTCCCCTTCCCATAAAAGCAGCGCCGCTCCATGGAAATACGGCAGCAAGCTGCACGAGTGCGATCCCTGTTGAACTCGGTTGAACCAGGTTAAGGGGATACACCCCCTAGGGGGTCAACTTTTGAACCCTTGTCGTAACATTAATGAAATTTACAGGGTAGGCTGGTGGCCATGCTAGAGGGTGTATAACAAAATTTCAGGTCTGTCAGTTAAATGAGAAGGAAATTAGAGTAGCTTCTATCAGCAACAGGTTTACATTGTTTAGTTAATCTATCCGTCAGAAAACTATCCCGATATTCAAGATTTTTATTTTCTAGATATGTAGCAGAATGCCTAGAGGGTGCGGCTATGGAACGTTTTTTCTAAAAAGTAATTTATTTCTATAAATTTTATCTTCTGCAAAATTGGTCAACTTTTTGGTCTTCTGTGCCTTCGACAAAATGTCAACATTTTTTATAAAAGACATCCGTAAAGTGACAAAAAAGTTCCATAGCCGCATTCCTTATTAAATTTCAGTCAGGATAAGAGATGAATGAGCCTTCCCTGTTTTGCCATTATCAAACGATAGTTTTCCTAAAGTTAAATTTATGCCAAAAAATGGAACAGAGAAAAATGTGTTCAAAGTGCTCCAAACCCTACCTTTTCTTTAGCTTTGGTGGACGGAAAATAATTTATAAAATATTAACTATATAGTGAAAATTAATTGAACTTTTTGGGAATACTCTCTAGATGTTGGTGGATGTAAATACCGTATTTACTCGCAGAATGAACGCACTTTTTTTTCCGAAAAATCGAGGCAAAGTTGGAGGGTGCGTTCATTACGCGAGGTAAAATTTTTGCGTCCGTATTTACTCGCATAATGAACGGACCTTTTATCCCGCAAAAATCGACGTAACTTCTTATCTCTTTGCGCGCGCGCGGCGACTCCAAAGCCAAACTGCAATGGTAATGCGCAAAAAAAAAAAAAGCCTTTTTCCATGTTTTTTTTTTTTGCTGCCGTGTTCTTTTGTTGTTTTTTTCCCCGCCTTTCGCAAGTTGTTTTGTTTGCCCATGCTTTCGCGACCTCGCTGCACCAGGATAGAAAAGTGTTCATTTCGAGGGCTTCTCTTCTCGCTTCTCTTTCCAAAGTGCGAGGAGGAGGCCAGGGCAGGATCAAATACTTTACTAGGCGGAATACATTCCACTCCTCTCAAATACAATGGCCTCGGCGCGGACAGGTTCTCTGGGCTTGGCGAGAGCCATCTATCGTCGGGGAGGTCTCGGCGGTAAATGATAATGATGACGATGCTTGTTCTACATACCAAATTCATTGTTGTGAAAATGCTCAAGACACGTGCCACGCGCCACTTTATATACTTCGTTTCACCTTATCTTGTACCGCACCGAAGGCTAGAAGCGCGAGCTCATAGCGTTGGCAGCTGCCCTTGGTGCACGAGAGCGTGTGCCGCCGAGATGTTCTTTAGAGCAAGGAGCTCGCGCTTGTAGCCTTTCCTGCGGTACAACACAAGCTGAAACAGAGCATAGTGGTCGCGGCACGTGCATCGACGCTGTGCCGCCATGATCTTCCCAAGGGTTGCACGTTGCGCGTGTCTCAGCATCGACGCACCTTGCGCTACTTTTGAAACATGAAGGGGCTTTAGGTGGAATCGGAGACGACACCGCCGCGGCCGCCGCGAACATCCACGTGCACATGCGCGTGGACTGGCGTGGACCTCCACTCCGTCAGGGCTGGATTCGGCGCTGTAGGCGTTCTGTCTAATGCAAATGAGCGGAGTGGAATGTATTCCCCTAGTAAAGTATTTGGCAGGATCTTCATTATGTGCGCTTTGCTTGGGCGAGGGCTTCTCTGCTTTTCTTTCTTATCTCCTTGCGCGCGGCGCGCGACCCTGGAACCAAACTGCGTCGTGCGAAAAAAGAAAAAAAAGAAAAGCTCCTCTTAAAGTTTTTTTTTTCTCTTAATTACGTGGATTTTTTTTTTGTGCCGTTTTTTGCAAGCTGTTTTGCTTTGTTTAGGCGAGGGCTTCACCGCTTCTCTTTCCTATCTTCTTGCACGCGGCGCGCGACCCCAAAACCAAACTGCGCTGTGCAAAAAAAAAAAGTTTTTTTTTGTTGGTTCCGTGGACTTTGTTTTTGTTGCCTTTCGCAAGCTGTTTTGTTTCGATTTGCTGAGCCGAGGGCTTCTCCGCTTCTCTTTCTTAACTCCTTGCGCGGCGCGCAACCCAAAACACAAACTGCGCTGTGCAAAAAAAAAAAAAAGTCTTTTTTGTTTTTTTTTTGTTTTTGTTGGATCTTTTTTAATTTTTTTTTAACGCCTTTTACAAGGCAATTTGTTCGCTCACGCAGCCCATGCATTCGCGACCTTGCTGCACCAGGATAGAAAAGTGCGTTCATTTCGCGCGCGTGGAGGGAGGGGGTCAAAATTTTGACATCCGAGTTGGGGGGGGCGTTTATTACGCGAGTGAAAAAAAAAGTCGAAATTTTGAGAGCCGACTTGGGGGGTGCGTTTATTACGCGAGTGCGTTCATTCTGCGAGTAAATACGGTATGTCATTTTTCAAAATCAACTTTTTTTGCAGAAATTTTTTTTTCTGGGCAGTGTCTCCCTTAAACTTCTCTCGTGCACCTACTCAACTCCTGCAGGAAGCGGGAAGTTTGAAGCAAATGTGCAAGTGGGCTTTGCCAAACGGCAAAGCTCACAACCATGCCAGTCTACCCGTAGCCTCACCCGCGAAGGTAAACCTAACGTCACGGACGTGCCGGATCTCCCAAGGCGCATTGCACTCTCCGACAGCTGCTGTTTGAGCGCTCACACCCAATCGGCTCTTTGGAACAAAAAATATAGCCATCCCATTATTCTGGCAATCGGAAAGTCGATCCATCGGTAGCCTTAAAGACCCCGGTAGATGCCACTTGGGTACCTCCAAAAGGAAACTGATCGGAATAAACTTGAAAAATCTAAGGCAATAACTAAGCGTCTGCGTGTAAGCAAACGGCGAAATTGGCAGACACCGTCATACGTGGCAGAACGCGGCTTGCCGGAAGGAAAAAGCCTTGGTTTCAGCCATCATAGTTTCAGTGCCTCACCTGAAGCTTAAGGAGGAAAGACCGGTGAAAGAGCCTCAGGTGGCGCGTGGTCGGCTGGTCGGTCGACATCAGGGCAACCAGCACCCCAAGTAGCCGTTCGGCCAGCGCGCGGGGCCCCAGGGCAGTGCCCACAAGGTCGAAGAGCTGCCAGACCGCCAGCAGTGAGGACTCCCTCTGGGAGAACAGGTCGCTCAGGTGTCCCATCACCAGGTCCAGGTCTTGCCGACTCAGCCTGGTGAGCAGGTTGGGCAGCGTCCGGGAGACGTGATTCACCTGACATACGAAACGTGAGTGCGCAAATGAGCTGGCGCTGATTCAACGTAATTACTTAGGCACCTGGAATGCGTCTCCGCCTGGTGTGTTTAGCGTGCTATTCCGACTAGAGCCACTATATGAGCTACGCTTAGAGTATCAGCACTTTGTTCCCCGATATTGTTGTGGGTGCCACCATCTTGGTTCGTAGCTTCAGATAACTGGCAACCATGATCTTAAGCCACAATATGGGCAAATGTCGTTACTCTGAAGCATAGCTTATTTAGCGGCACTAGACAAGGTCATGGGCGACTCCGGGGTCCGATTAAGGTCAAGGTGAAAGCGAGAGCGTTCTAGGCTGCGGATTGGATGCGGTGCGCACCACGCACGTAATAGACCAATGAGGCATTTTCGACCCATTCGCGAGTTCGCAGTCAGGCAATATGTCGGCGACAACGTCTCACCAACGTACGAATAGCGAGAGAGGTCTCGCAGCCTCCGATGTGCTTGTCCTTGGTGCCCCTTCATCCATCGGTCAATGTCGACTTGTGTGCGGCAACAGAACAACCGTCCGAAAAAGAAAAGAGCCTTCTTTCGGTTTCTTCCCCAAACCCGAACAAACAATGAAACCGGGAGAGGATAAGGAGAAACCTCAGAGTGCAAGCTTCAGGTCAAACTTGCAGAAACCTTCTTGCTTCCCAGCCCAATCCTAAAGAAGGCTTGTTCGTAGCATTTTAATGTTTAGTAAGTATCAGGACGGGTTCTTATCCGACGTTAAGGAACCACCGAACGCGCACAAAAACCCACCTTGTCGGAGGCGCTCGTCAAGGCGTCCAGCGTGGACAGGAACTCATAGAGCGCAGGATAGTGCGTCGGAAATGGGATCGTCGACAGGAGCGGCTGTAGCAACTGATGGGCGGATGGCGGCGGCAGCCCGCCCTCGCACACGCAGGGGTAACGCCACTCCGGCTGCGCACCTCCCGTCGCCGAACTGCCTCCCAGCAGGGACAAGTGGGTGGGAGGCTTCTCCGTCTGGAGCAGCACCCTCACTGCATTCTGCAGGGACCTAGAAAGTCGAGGCAGAGGTTAAGGGGGCCCCCAAACAGTTCGATCTTCAGCAAATCCTAGACATCATAAAGGAAAACTAAAAGCCCAATCACACACGCGGTGCAGTGCCGAGATATTGCATAATCAATGCTGCGTCAGTGTCAGCGCTAGTGTCTGCGCTAAATCGGCAACGATTTGATGCTGCACGTGCGGGTAAGCGGGAGAAGGGGTTACGTGCGGCGGAGCATCGATACAGCGCCGATGTAATACAAAGTAGGCGCTGCATTTGTGGCACTGAGTCAACAGTGCACTGTACACATGTGACCCGTGATGCTCGAGAAATTAAATGTACACTCACCGATTTATTTTAAATTTCTTTTTCTGTGTTTTCTACACGATAGGCCAGTTTGAAAATCTAGTATGTTGGTGCACAACAGCCACGAAAGCTCATGCGCGGGATCGGAGATCTCTTTTATTAATCTTCACTCCTACTGGTTTTACCATGGACAAGCATAAGAACGTAAATAGTAAAACCTTCACATAAAAAACAAATTATATGAGCTTGATTATGCTGACAAACGCTGGATATGTGATAGGCCTTCCAGAGAAGAAAGAAAGGGTGTCTCGATGGCACCGCCCACCAAACATTTGCTGCCATTTCCGACGCACGCTGCAAGACGGAGCAGCACAACAGGAAAGGCTGAGAAGCGTGTGGCTGCGCCTTCGTGAGCTGCGCCAATTAGTTTGCTTTTGAGCGCTCCTACCAGCGACCCCGGATAGTTCAGCCGACAAAGCACTCGACTCACATTCTCAAGGGGGTGAGTTCAAATCCTGCCAGAGGACTGAAGTCTTTTTATATGGATCCCTATGGGCGTAACGCCTTTCGGGGTCGGTTTTCGTTACAGCTGGCTGTTGCAGCCAGACATTACAGAACTCCATGGAAATTGGCTGATAAAACACATTCTGTTAAAATCGCCCAGCTTGGACGTTCCGTCAAATGGATCGAAGATGTGATAGCACTGATATGCCGTGTCTACCCTACCAAGTAGTTAAGGGGGAGAGGGAGTTGAAGCGCACCCTTACCCCCCCCCTACCCCCTCCTCCTCGCAGCACAACACCGTTGATTGCACCCACCACGACATCAAACCAACAGCTGCACTCCACTACTCTCCGAAGGCCTTGCTACGGTGCAACCGACACCAACGCGAGCAAAACATGCCTGGCCTGTTTAAGGTTCCTATATACAGTCGTCACTTTGTGACTCCGAAGTTGTAAAGCGAATTCGGACACCATATTTCTACGTCACATTTGCTTAAACGAGCCAACATTCGAACGTTAGAAGCTAGGGCAATGATAAGCAGATTGAAATACTTGTATTCCTTCCTTCGTGGGAAATTTAACCTTAAAGCTGATAATTATATCACATTCTCCTCTACTGGATTGTCTGGAATCAATCGTTCCAAATCTATCCAGCATACAAATTTAAACGCAATGCTTTAAGATATTCATTTTTCCCTCGGGCAATGCGAGAATGGAATTCGCTAGATAATGATGTAGTAACACTTTCTTCAATTGACAAACTTACTGATGCCATTAACAACATTTTTAATTAAATCACTTTTGCGTGCATGTTTTTTTGTGTTTTTTTTTTGTTTATTTAGTTAGACTGCTTTTGCGTGCATGTCCTTTTTTTCTGTATATTTCGACATTGCACATTTCTCCTCGTATACCTATCATAATATCCCCAGAAATAGCCCACCTGAAATCAAAAGCAAATCGGGTGAAAATAAAGAGTGGGCATGCAGTAAAAAAGCAGAAAAGTGCTAGTTTCAGATTCTGTGAACTGCTAAACTTGTAATCGCAGGGAGGAGCGACAAACCAAATTCAACTGCCATTGCCAGCCAGCAATGTTTGCTTATCTCCTGCCGTGGCTAAGTAACACTATTTCTGCTGACGTCCCCATCGGCCACGGCCCTGCAATACTGTCGAGACCGGTTATAACGAAGTCGGTTATAACGAAATAGCGGCTACAGCGAATCGATCAGGATCTCCCATTCCCTTTGCACTTCGTTATAACCGAAGTCGGTTATAACGAAATAGCGGATATAGCAAAGTGATTTCACATTCCCGTTGACTTCGTTATAACCAATCTCGACAGTAGACCCTTTCCGAAAAACAGTCTGGCCACTTTGATCACTATCATCATTTGAAAAATGGCATATGTGCTATACTAATGGCGGCCTTCTGTTCACTGATTAAGGAGGGACACTGGCTAGAGGTCAAACTTTTGAACTACTCAAGTGATCGGAATGAAATTTGCAGGGAGATTTAGCTTCAGATGTAGGTGTACTGTGCAAACTTTCAGCTCTCTAGGACAAGTTTACATACCTGCATAAGGTGATGTGTCACTTTTCATTAAGAAATCTATGATATGCGAATGAAGCTATTAAGCACCATTTTGACTGCTTGAATATAAAGTGGGGGATATGGGACCTCGAGCTATCTAGTTTTAATAACTTAAATGTAAATGTTTCAGGAAGAGTTATTACCTCAAAATATGAGATGCATATCTGTTCTATGTCAATTTTTGAAAACAGTTTTTTACCACTGAGAACTTCAGCTTAAAACAAAATAAAGCAGATAGCCCGAT
The DNA here is from genome assembly GCA_037355805.1 of Ixodes ricinus. NCBI lineage: Eukaryota > Metazoa > Arthropoda > Arachnida > Ixodida > Ixodidae > Ixodes > Ixodes ricinus. The sequence goes on along the minus strand of JAZHYW010049197.1, from coordinate 132,511 downwards.
TCCCCAGTAAATTTCAGTTCAGAAACATCTTGATTGTCAGTATCAGAATACTTTCACCTTCGAACAAAAGATTCCTTCATATGAAATTTGCAGCAAAAAATGGAACTGAGAAAAATGCATTCAAACATTGAACTCCTTTACTTTGTTACTGCCTCACAATGTGTTGAAGATATTTTATATCATTGTAACTATTTGAAGCATGGTTATCAAATTTGGTGAAAGGGTGTATAAATAGTTTCTAAAAATGAAAACCTCAAAACTAAAAATGAATTTTTTCAGAAAAATTTAAAATTTAGGCCCATGTCCACTTTTAAGGAAGGAGTTGAAGATGTTTCTAAGCAGACGATTCGAGGCCTCTACATTCGAGACGGTAGCGCGATGCGAAGCAGGAACTGGATGCAAGAGCTGCATAAGAATTCATTTCTAATTCGAGCCCAGCCAATCTGTTAGTAGCACACAATCGGCTCCAAAGTCCCTTGATTTACCAAGGCGTCTATGTGGATTGGCACTTCGTTCTGACTGGTTGCATCTTTTTCACCATCGACGCTGACAGAGATTAAGAAAGAACTGCACAGTGAAGCGCACATTCTCGTTTGCCGGACTCGCGAAAGTGACGGTGCCCGATAAAACACTGCAGACTACAGGTTCAATGCCGCTATTAGTATGGTAAAGGTTAAACTGCCATTTGAGTCACCAGATGGCGCTAAATTTCAGAAAGGGACTATTACTAAAAAAAAACTATCTTTCTGCGTTTTTTTTTTTTATTAATAAGCAAATTGTGCCAAAAATATGGACAGGCCATCTTTTGGGGGTGGGGCATCTTTTGGGATATTACGGTAGGTAAAAAAAGAATAATAATAATTATTAATAATAATAAAGCTAGTAGACATAGCATCACTATAGCTTGTTGCAGGTTAAGAAAGGCGAGACAATCTCCACCCACAAAGCCCTCCTCTCTCTACTTCAGCAGAGCAAACGCTGGAGAGGAGGCAAACCGAGAGGAGAAAAGCACCAATCACAACGAGCAGAGACCTCTTCTGGGAGGAGCTTGTCCCACTCTTCTAAACTTGCAATGGACCATAGCCAAATTGCCCTTTCACGGCGGAGACATCAGATGCCACTCGAAGGCCGACCAATCTCCCGCCGCCCACGCGTTCGTGCGACTGAATGCGGCCTTCGTCGTGCCAGGACTCACTTGGGCAGCTTCATGGGGTACAGTTTCTGCACCTGCAGGGCGTGCGCGTAGCGCCGGCGAGCTTCCTCGAGGCGTGCGGCGAAGCGGCCGAGAAGACCGACATCTCCACCAGGAGGCAGCCCAGGAGGTACATGTCGGCGGCGTGCGACGTCGGACTGCGGTGTCGTCCAGCAGAACTCTCGCTTTCTGCATCTCGCGAGTCTTGAGAAAAAAAGAGAAAGAACTTCTTAAGAAGGAGACTCGGTGAGTTGGCTATTCATGACTTAAAGGTAACAGTGCAAAGGTAGCCAAGCAAATATTGACGTTGTCTTTTCGGCCTCCCACAAGCTCTCAGGTTTATGTTAAAAAGGTTTAACGCTATGCCAAAAACCAATACAGGCTGCACAAAAAGCGTACGTAGAACCCATTACATCCCTTGCTCAGAAGGAGTGGTTTATTCTTCCCCACTTTCATGTGGAAAACTTTACATAGGTCAAAGAGGAAGATGTGTTAACAACCGATTAAGAGGACACAATATCCGAGTAGCCAGTTCATGACTACTAGGCATTCTCTGCGCGAGTGTGTATGCTCAGCCAACCTCGAAAACAGCTCCGTAATCAGCAAGAATCATCACCCACTCACAAGAGAAATCATCAAAGCAGCAAGTATCATGAAGCAGAGCGACACATGTATTAGCAGTCCTTCTATATCACTTTCCAGAAGGAGTTGCTACACCTAGACTCCACTCAAAAGGTACAAATGAGTTAGACTTTGAAATCGTTTAGAAGAATACAACATACCATGCAAAATAAAAGCTGTCTTACTCAGCAGCAGAAAGAAAACAATGAAGTGTGATAACATTTTTTTCTTTTTCTTCTTCTTTTTATTTCTTATCGGTGTGAAGGAAGAAGACAAAAATACAAACCAGAGTTGACAGAGAGTAAGACGCAAGAGGTTCCTTTTTATGGTATGCGTGTAATCCGAGCGTGTGAGTTACCTTTGCGCTGTTACCTTTATGTCAAGAAAGAAGAGATTTCCTCCGATCGCGAAGAATTATGATCCAGCCAGACACAGACCGAGTGACGCTGTTAAGGTCCATTCACTCTACGCTCGCGTTTGCTTAGAACCGAACTCTTGCGATCTTTTACATATGTTGGTGCCACCTATGAGGTGACCCTGGAACTGCATTTCACTAGAGTGAAGGTTTCATGTCAAATGTATAAACTATCTACAAGAAATGGTTGTTCATAACAGTACCTAAAGATTTTTGAGTCAAGAAAGAAAGAAGGATGGGCGAAACAAAATGTAAAAATATGTACGGAAAGTTTTGTCGAAAAGTTTAAGAGGTCTTAAAAAGCTAACGAATTAAGTTTCTCCATGTTTGAACGCAAACTTTTATACAAGCGAAAAAAAAATAAGTCCGCAGCAGACGACGTGTAACCTCAACAATGCTCTGCGCCGACAGCGTGCTGCGTCAAAATGCCGGTCGTCCCCTCTTTGCCCCCTTCTCCCTCTCTTGCTCCTTCAGTGCTCTGCTCTCTTTCCTTCACTTTTCTTTCTCTCCAGCGCCTTCGTCGCCACACCCACTGGCCAGACACTCCCAATATACTGCTCTGTAATAATGCCCTAACCCATGGGTTCTCAAGCTGGGTTCCGCTGGAGTGCTCGCTTGAGTTCCGCGAGCACAGGAACCGAGTGAACCCGGCAGCAGATATGAGGCTGGCCCTAAGCATGACTGAGCTGAGCATCGGTTCGCTGTTGCGAGCAAGGCAACCCCACCCTTCACACTAATATGTATGCTGTCCTTCATTGTAATCCCACCCTTCAGTCTAATGTGTGTTCTGCTTTTTATTGTTTTATCTGTGCAATAAATATTTTGTGAACTCTTCTATTGAAAGTGTATCCAGGCAGCAAAACAGCGGGGAAGGGGGGGTTCCTCGACACTCTTTAAAGGTTGCTGGGGTTCCCCGAGACCAAAAAGTTTGAGAACCCCTGCCCTAACTGATGCAGCAGGATCCTGTGTAAATAAAATTTTATGCCAAATTGCTAGGCAATTGTGTTGCAATACACTGAATGGTCTAGCATCACAAACGTTTAGCGATACTCTGAGTTTCCAGATGCCTACATTCAGGGCGCTCTTTATCAGATAGTTTAACATGTACCATGCGTACACTTGATAGTTTTCTCTAGAATGAAGCGTTACTACCTCAAACCGGGCTGATATAAACCTGGCGATCTTCCACAGCCTTCCACAGTCACGAGCTCCTCTCCGTCAGTGCGTACAGGTGGTCGAGCTCCTCCTTGACTACCTCACTCCTCTCCTACTCCTCTGGTCACATGACATCCCCGTTAACCAATCAGCGTCGAGCACCTCACTCCTCCTCCCCCACCCATCAACCAATCAGTGTCGAGCCTTGCGGGCGCACTTGTACCCAGGCTTCACTTTTAAATGGGCTTTACAAAATGCCATACACCTAGCCAAAGAACGCTTCGCGTTAATAAATAAATAAATCTACAGCATGACTGCTCAAAGGAGCATTGATCTGTGGCACGACAGTTCTCGGTTCCCATCAAAGCCCCTAGACAGATCTAGGAACCCACAACTGACAGAGTCCCAACAGAAATAACATCAGACCTGATTCGATTCTGTCGCAACAACAGAGGGTGGCAACTGATGTGGAGGGTGATGTAGGCAGAATGCACAAAGAGACTCCACTTGCTGCAGCTTCATGAGCGGACTGTAGTCTTTGGGCAGCACGATGACTTGCGTTTCCGCTGGCACTGGCGCAGGACCTGCACTCAGTTGTTGCCCCACCGACCTCGACCTAGAGTGAGCATTGCAGAAAATTGGTTGTAGGGGAAACGTGGGGCAACAGTTTATTTCGTCTCCAACCGACACTCGTCAGAAAAGAAGATGCGACTGAAGTTCGCAAACTCACTTTACAATGTTTGTGGACTTCCGCCGTGTCTGGAACACTTCCAGGATTCCTTCGTCCTCGTTATCCTTTGTGTCCTGTTGCGAGAATTGAGGGTCGTAAAGTATCTATTGAGATTTAAAATGTTTCTTCCAAGAGCACCAACCCAGCTGGAACACCCGCTTTTTCAGTGTCAAGAATTGACCACGACTGCTGTAGTGCATTCTAGCCAAGGGGAAGCACACTCAAAAAAGCTAAACAAGGTTTTCGCTAGTGCCACTTTGCCGCAGCGCACAGGTGCCAAGCGTGAAGCGCACTTAACAAAGTCAAACCAGATTTTGCGCTAGTGCTGCTTTGCCACAGTGCACTTGTTCAAAGAGAAAGCACCCTTCTATGGTGTAAAATAAGATTTTCACTAGTGTCACTTCGCCGCAGTGCACTTTAGCGAAAGCATAAGTGCACTCAATAGAACTAGCAAAGTTCTGAAAATATTCTCACTTACAAAAAATATATCCAAACTTTAAAACTTTCACAATGCTAGAATTCTAATTGAAGGCCATATAGAATACATCAGTATTCAAACTGATACTTCAAGGCTTGGTATATTCACCGACAAAGCCAATTAAGTATCCAAACCTCCATTTCTGGATATGTTTTTGATTCCCAAATTGCAACGCATTCTCATGCAAAAGCGAGACTCTGAATTTCAAATAAAAAAAATCAGCAGAACCCATCCTTTGGGAATGATTATCTACGTTAATGCGAATAGCATCAAACGGTGCGGAGTTATGCGCGTTCGTCAGGTGGCCGGCACACTCTAGATACGCCAGCCCACTCTTGAGGCGATTCTAAATTTGTTGACACTTTCACAGCCCTGCGCACGATCTCCGCAGCCCAGCACGTGCGCTTGTGTCACTTAGGAAGGCGAGCAAAGCACGCGCCATACGCACAAACACTCAAAATGGTACCGACCAGACTTTCTGGCGTCTCAGCTAGTCTCAACCAACGGTACTCTAAACGGTTGTTTATATCTTTACCATAGGACGCGCTTTACAGCGCTGTCACAGCTACCGGTGCGCGCGCGTTCCATGCACGAGGGCTCATTCCGCTCTCGTGAGGGTGAGCACGGCCGCTACATCACCCTCTCCCGAGCGCGGGAGAGGGTGAGCTAGGGCCGTGCTAGGCCTCACGAGAGCGGAATGAGCCCTCGTGCATGGAGACGCGCGCGCATGGTAAAGATATAAACAGGTGTTTAGAGTGCGTTGAATGACTGCCTTCATAGCTCTGTGGTTAGCGCGTCTGCCTGCTGATCAAAGGGTCAGCGGTTCGAATCCCGCCGGCGCCGGTCTTTGTTATTTATTTATCGACCCGCGGCGTAAGAGGTTAGATAGCCAGATAGATAGATAGATAGATAGATAGATAGATAGTATAGATAGATAGATAGATACATAGACGAAAAGTGCGTGAAGTATCCAAAGAATGCTATTCGCATTAAAATTTGTCACCTCCCATGACTTTGTAAACAGAATTGTAATGACAACCTTCTCCCAAAATGTCAAGATCTAAAAATTGGGCTTACGACACACACCTCTTTCTCAGAGCCATCTTGGCGTCCTTTCCTTCGTGAAGAAGATGTGCTCGACGTACTTGAATGTTGCTGTGAGTACAGTGCAGAAAGGTTTGGGTGGAAAAATTTCTAACAAAATGCTGCTAGACTTTTTTTTTTGTTTGCTGCAAGCACATAAAAGATGCCCCAAGGCATGTGAGCCCCTTCTGCACATGCAAGCACATTGCATTCCTTTGCACACAATTACAACGACGCCAATTTTAAACGGGTGTTTAACACACTGGCAAGTCTTAAACTTTCTCCACACAAGCGATTTCTGAGAGAAGCAGAAAAAATTTACTTATATATCTGTATTTCTTGGTGGAATATTGAAGGCATGCTTCAGTGAGGAGAATAGCCTTGGTGCTTTGAGAATGTGTAGCAATACTAGAGCTTACCTTGGTGAAATGGCAGTTCAATCCTTTATATTTATTAAAAACAAAACTTCACACAAAAACAAAACCCCTGATTAGCAATCATACTAAGCTAGCTGAATTTATTTTCTACGGCGTGAACCAATGTCGTCACACCTCAAGGGCAGACTGACCTCACGCTGCATTTTTTAATGTTAGTCCACTTTGCATCGTCAGAATTTTGGTCCTTGCTTAGAGGGTCAATTTAGGCAATACACTGTACATAGGGCATTACGCCAGTGACTAGAGACACACTGGTACAACACTGGCCCATCTAAAAAGAACCAGGATTGAGATTCAAACCCACAACATCCAAGTATGCACTGCAAGCTTTCACCCTGCAAGTTGCCAAACTGCAGCAAAGACGTATCGAGCCAACGATGAGAATCCTTACCCTGAGTAGAGGGGATCCGGACGAGGACGAAGTATGCTGCAGACGAAACGTCTTGGGTGGCGAGAATCGGGAGTGGTACAGGCTGGGTGCCGCCCTGTGCGGATGGGGCACTGTGAAGAGCTGCACCACGCCGCAGCTGTGTAGCGAGGTGTGGCCGTCCACCAGGGGTAAGCAGACATTTTTGCTCTTCACTGCCGCAGCTCCAGTCAGCTAAACATTAAAAAAAAATTCACGCTACCTTGATTTTTTGAATAAATTGCCTCACTTCGACATTCCCTTGAATACAATGAAGGGGCAGTAGCACTTCACAGTGTTTTTACTGAGCAGTGCTTTGTGTCGGATTGATGTGCATCCCGGCATGTGGTGAAGGAATTGCAAATGTACAAAGGATAGTTTTCCTTCTTCATCCATAGATGGATTTTTGGGGACATTGCACCATTTCTTCTCAAATGCCGCCATGCAAGCAATATGACCGTGAAATGCCTTTGCACCAACTAGATTATTTTGCTAACATGCAGTTCCCGTTTCTATGTGCCAAAGGGGTAGGCTCCGACATTAAACCATGAGAGAGAGTGCCAGTCACGGGAGTGTCGAGCCATGAGGTAGAGAGAGTGTCACTAGGTAATTCAGATAAACTCAGTTTCTGATGCTCTCCCTCAATGCCTTACTTGCTACAGTTAGAACAGCGTGAGCAAGGAAGGTTCACAGAGGGTTCCCATAGAAAGTTTTTCAAGATTCTCTCCTTGTAAGAGATCATAAGAACTCGGTCGTAAGCAAATGTAAATGTGTGAACCAGCCTTTACCATGACACTAAATCGTACCCAGGGTAAGCTCACCTTGTAACCGAAGGTGATGTCGATCCAGTGGTGAAGGTGCTCGGACACTCTCTCGCTCTCGAGAGCCCCCATGTGTCGCCGAACAAAGTCCTCGGGGCTCGAACACCACGGAGGAACCTCGAGGTCCGGAAGATCCTCGTGGATGGACTTGAAGACCGTCGGATCCGTGAAGAACTCTGGGATGCACTCGTTCGGGGACCATTCCTGCGTGTGATCCGCAAACCCGATCCTAACTAACACTAGTCTGCGTTGTAACGTCCTGGCAACCGGCTTTTTCTAATAGGTGCCAGCAAAAGAAGCTACCTTGAAAGCCTTAGAAATCCATTCCGTTGAGTATAGAAAAACCGATGAGAGTCCAACACCTATGTTCAACTACGATAACTAACAAGTTCCAAGTTCACGGATGATCGAAAGTAGCAGACATGTCAAAGTCATCTTATGGAACTACAACTGAAACGTCCCTCCTCCAAGTTGTTAGTGATCAATATGATGAAGAAAAGTTTGGGGAAAAAAATGTCAACATTTATTTCTACGAGCAAAGTGCAAGAGAATAGTACTCTTTTGTTCATGTACAAATGCTGCAAATGCAGTCTTACCAAGGGCTGATCTAAAGGGGGCACATTTCTTTTTATTAATGCTCGTATTATGTAAGGTATGCATACTATTTTATGTATGGTGCTTGTACACAATGTAATGCAATTCTTGCTTTTGTGTTTCATCTGAAGGAATGTCCTTGAGATCAATTAGTATTGAAACAAAATTATACAAAATAAATCATAACCCGATGCAGACAGCTGCAGCCTCATTCATTCATTTACCGTTCTATTTTCTGTGTACCCGCAAACAGCCTATAATTGTAAGGTAGTGCACACCACAGTTATAAACAGTACACAGACAAACTATGTCAAAACAAACTATGCAAGACAAAAATAAAGTGAGAGATTTTTGTGGAAAATGAAATGCCGTAGTAGTATTATAACAAATTACATTTAAATAATGAAAACATAACTGCAGCGATAGAATCTAAAAATGAGATAGTAGATCAACTGAAATTTAGAAAAAATTGATTTTCTCCATGACGTCAATATAGGTGCAGCAATTGAGGAGTCAAAGTTGGATAATATATTCCTACGCAAGTGAAAATTATAAAACATATTTATTTTTAAGTATGAATCAGACCTTAAAAAACTGAAAGGAACAACAAAACGCCGCAGTTGAGTCCTCTGCGGTTCCCTGCATTTCCAGATCGCACAACTGCACTCTGCACGATTCCCGAGAGGACAGGAAAAGGATACGAGACGTATGATTGTTTTCTAGTCATTGGAATTTTTGTTTTGATTGTAGTTTTTCGGTTTTTGTTTTGTTTCTGTTGTAACACAACTAACATTCACTGACATTTATTTATAGTAGCCTTTAACCAACTGAACGTGCTGCTTTCCCTTTTTGCTCTGATTTGTTTTGTAGGATTATTCTGTAATGCATTGTGGAATTGTCGTTACCATGTAACTATCTCGAGCTGCTGGACTTTAGGGAGCAGAGGCTTTGTCATGCACTATGCCTTTACCTCTGCCCCTATGCAATGAAACAACGAAACAAAACAAAAACAATAAAACGGTGTCGTCGACCGGCCTCACTTGAAGACGCTGCACCGAAGCGGGATACTCGGCGGGCACCCACTTGTGACGAACGTGCTCGCACAGCACGCTGCGCGGCAGCCGCCTCGACAGGTAGACATAGTAGGTGATGTCCGACAGGGCTTCGGAGACGTGGTGGGGAACCTGGGAAACAAGACGGCCACCCCCTTCGATGCACAAGCTTTCCCGCAATGCGACGCAACCTATAATTCGTCCGCCTTCGTACATTTTCGACTGTAAAATCTCAAATCAGTTCCCAATTGAAGTCGTTCCCACACTGTACTCCGTTTCACTTTTAAGTTCGACTGCAGCCAGCGATACAATCCAACAAGGCCGACCGAGCGACGCCAAAAGTGTGTCGTCATGAAGCTCGTTGTCTTCGTGGGTTTGCCATCACTGGCTAAACCAATCACGCGCAAAAAGAAAGAATGGGTTCTTTCTTTTTGCGCCCATAGCACGCCACCCACAGCGGGAAAAGTGCATAGAAAAGTGCAGTGGGTGAAGAGACGATGCACTTTTCGTGCTGCTTGACTGGCTCTCTGGGATCGTCGCCCTGCGGTCGGACTTGAGAGAGGACACTACCCAAAAAGGGTCAATCTTTTGAACCTTTGGCTTAATATGAATGAAATTTACAGTACATGCCGGCAGTTCCGAGGCAGAATGCAGTGCAAAGTTTTATATGTGTGCATGAATTGTGAAAGTTCGTTTTTATCAGGAACACACTGACATTGTTTAGGAAAACTATCATTAGAAAACTAATGTAATACCCAACGTTTTTCTTCATTAGATATGCAGCAGAATGCCTGGAGAGTGCAACTGTGAAAACAAAATTTCCAAAAAGTAATTTATTTTATGCTAACATCGCGCTGCAAAATCTAATACATATTTCACCTTTTATGTCATCGCCAAAATCTTAACATCTTTTATAAAAGACATCCACAAAAAAAAAAAACAATGCCACAGTTGCATTGCCCATTAAATTCCAGTAAGGAAAAAGAATGAGTGTGCCTTTCCTTTTGTTCTGTTACAGAACGATAGTTTTCCCAAAGTGAAATATACGCAAAAAGGTGGAACGGAGAAAAACGCACACAAGGTGCTCGAACCTCTACCTTTTCTTTTACATTGGTGGACTGAAAATAATTTTTAATGCGAAAGCATTAACTGTCTCATGGAGCAAGCTGACGTCATCAGTTTGAAGCGCGAACGGCTCCCAGTTTCCGCGATCCCAATAGGAGGCGATCAGTGGCGTCACAAGGGGGGTGGGGGGGCGGACGCCCGGGTGCAGCGCTCTGGGGGTGTCGCGACAGGCCGGGGGGGGGGGTCGCGGCGGGCGACGAGCAGAGAGGGGGGAGGGAAGTTGCGGCGGGCGACGAGCGGAGTGGGGGCATGGAGGCGGGCGACGAGCCGGGGGTGGGTGCGTTGCAGGTTATTGCCCGGTGCCGCTGACCCTAGTGACGCCACTGCGGAGCGATCCGCCTTCGGTTCCATTGGTTGGCGCGTGTCAACGGGGCTCCCATTGGCCGCTGCTGCGCATGACCTCCGAGATCCCGAACGCGCGCGCGCTGGTACGCAGCAGACGACAAAGAGAGCGGATGAGCAGACAACAAAGGGAGCGGACGAGCGGCTTGCATGCTTCGGATTCACAACTCATAAGAAATGCTTAGATGTACCTCGAGCCTTTTTTATCTATGCAGCTTAAACAAATTAATCTTTCTGAGAATGTACTCGCTAGATGTTGGTGGATATAAATATAGCATTTTTCAAGATTACACTTTTCTCGCAGAAATTTTGATTTCTGGGTAGTGTCCCCCTTAAAGTGAAAAAGGGTGGAGTCTTATAGGCCCTGTAATAATTATAGGGTCTACAACGCCCGAAGCGTGAGGCTTTCCTCTACGTGCTTCGGTCTGTGGTGTGCTAACGCGTTCGACAGCTTCTTCATCCCGCGTTGACTAGGATTAAAATGTGGGGATTACGGAGCAACAACGCACACTCCCATTTTCGTCGAATGCTCGGTGCTAGCCTCGCACACAGCTCAACATTACGGGAGGTTAAAATGAGCAAATCAAACATGCTCTCCACCAGTCATTCAAACAATCATAATCTCTTTCATTAAATTAGTATGCGAGATTATGGTGCCAAGACTGTGTCTTCGGGTGGTTCAATATCGCCCCCATGTCCCATACATTGAAATTGGCCCCAAAGTGCCAACAAAACACACCGCAGAAGCCGGTATGTCGTGCTGTCAGATTACGCAATCCTGGCAATTTGTTGTAGACGTTCTGGCAAAAAAAAGGCGAGTGCATGCAAGCGTTGCTTCGTCCCAACTCGCGACTGTCGTCGCTTTTGTGAACTGTCAAGATGGAGAGCTATCTGCAGCTATCTGCCACATCCGTCTTTACTGCCGTGGCACCGCGGAAGATCAGTGGTCGAATGTGGTAGTGAGCTCGGAGCACGGGGAGCGAAAGTTCGCGCTGCAGAACCCAGGGTTCCTGGGCTCAATCCTCACACCTGCCCGTTCCAATCTGGATGGGCATTGTACTGCCGTGCAGTCGTGTATCACTACTGCGCGGTGCACGTTAAAGACCCCAGGCTCGCGGCGATACTGCGCCAGCAAACTTTCTCGTCTGCAGCAGAGACACCGGACGCCCATTGGGGCCGACTAACTTCCCGCAGTCTAAACAAACACACAACACAATTACTTTTCGTGCCATTGCCAGGCAATGTCCAAACAAACACAAAACAGAGTGGAACTTTATCGGGTAACGAGCGCCATCCGAGGGATTGTCTGCGAACTACAAATGCAGGGCGGGCCAACGTGCCTCCGCCTGCCAAAATACGATAGCATCGTGCCGTTGTATACGTTTTCATTGCTTTATATGCCCTGCACTACAAATGGTCGGAAAAAGAATCATCAAGAAATATTAAATATGTGGAAAGATGGGTGTCGACCACCGCGGTCGTGCTGGACGGTGCTTTCTGAAAACAGCAACATCTAAAAGCAAGGCCAAAGAGAAGCTGTACACAAACGCGAGGCTCACTGCAAAAAGGTTCATTGCTTTGCGATTGCGGCATGTGATAATACGATGCAACTGCGACGTCGAGAAAAAATCGAGACTAAGACAAGGACGCGGTATGTGTACTGGTTAAAGACGTCTTTTGGGCATCTCGGCGACAACTCTGACCTGGACCGCCCGGTCAGGGGGCTGTGGCCCGGTGGCTGCGAAGCTTGTGACATAGAGGCCGACTCGTAGGTGACGTCCAGCTGCCGGTCCCCCTCGTGAGCCGCATCTTGGACCGGGCCAGGTCCCTCCAGCCGCCCTCGGACTGGTTCAAGTCCCGCACCCAGGGGAGGACCGGGTGGTGGCGGGGTTACCTCCCCGACGGCCGCACAGCTAGTGTGGGGAAAAAATATAGGTGTGTCTCAGTCCTCCCCTTGACCCAGCTAAGCTGGGTCAGGGTGATGCGGACAGTGTCACGTGACTCAGCATCACGTGACATCATGATGCGACGTAATGTCTCGGTGTCACGTCACGGTGTCGTACGACGGCTGTTGTGCTGATGATGGTATGCAAACACTGTCCATTAAATTTAGCGAGACTTAACGGTCCACCCAACTGGGCGAGAAATCAGTGTGATAAATTTCACGCGTGTACAGAGGTTTCTCAAGACGGTTTTTTAAAGAGTCATGTCACACCTTCCCCGGGCATCCCAGCCCTCTATATTTGAGTTAAAAAGAAAGTTGTTTTTTTGGAATACTACTATTCCAAAAACTATTTCATTAGCAGAGCCCTGGTCTGCTAATGAAAAATACAAATTTATAGTAGAGTCAGTGGATTACAGATAGCAGCACTGCAAACCTCATCTGAAGCTGTCATGACACGGGGTAAAAAGTTCAATGCAGCAGTTTTTATGAGAACTTGGGGTCGACCATTGGCCAGTCCCAAGGAAGATAAGGTAATAAGGCAAGCAAGCTGGTAAAGGTTCATATAAAATATCCAAGACCTTGGAAATCAAAAAAAAGAAAAATGAACTGACACTTTTAGGCTTGTCCCTGAAGTTTTTATTGATTGCAGGGATTTCGTCATGAACCTGAGAAAGAGCCGAAATTGACAACCAGGATGCTAAAAACTGTGTCAAGCTTTTGAAACAGTATATTTGCTTTGTTATCGGTTGGTGTTTGAGGACCAAGTAGCTTGATATGAAGGGCTTGATAAATGAAGTGGGTTATCTAAAACTGAAGTTTTACAGAGAGCCTAGCTTTAATGCTTTCCCTGCCTGGGAGAAGTCCTTCTCTTTCATGCGCAGATGCACTGCAGGAAAGAAGCTTGGTGGGAACCTGCATGCAATGCAGAAACTTGCCAAACTGTCTACTGTACTCAGCGACAGGCTAAGGGTTCAGGGGAAACTCCTCCCACCTTTTTCCACTCCAGCAGAGCGAACGGTGGAGAGGAGGTGACCTCCTCTCCATCTCCAGCATTTGCTCTGCTAAAAATGAAAGGGGTGAGAGGAGTTCCCCCTGAATTCCTCACCTGTCATTAACTATTGTAGTAATAGTCGAAACATGTGCACATAACAGCTCTCTGACCAGTGCCTGGCAGCCAATGTGCAAGGTAAATGTTAGTCTTTTTTTTTCACACTGCCTCTAGTTCCTGTCACTGTAAATTTGGCTCTGCCACCTTTGAATAAAGTGTGCAAGTTGCAAAAATCCCAGTTCACGTTTCCGACTGTAAAGAGTGCCGATGACAACACGACACGTCGCCAAACAAGACTAACAAGGTTCCAGATGCAGCTACATGACCCTTCAGTTCAGACACAGTTTGTTTCGTGCACATAACTACACGCCGAGAATTGAAAAGTATTGCATCAATATCTACAGAGACCTGTGCAACAGGGAGGGTAAGAAGTGGCCCATACCTTATTCAGTGCCATGAGGTACTCGAAATTGCTCATGCGCCCTCGAACCCATTCATCCACAAGCACATTCAGAGGTGGCAGCGATGAACTATCTCCGTCCTCCGTGCTAGAAACTGCGCGAGAGACACTTTATTTGTCGTATTTGAAGACAAAGTGGTAGTAGAGTATGCCCACATACCCAGATCATATCAGGCCATTGTGTTGCAACACTTATATATATTAAAAGATGTACAGTCAGGGACAAAAGTTTCCGAACCACGAGAGCGGTGGCTGATATGCACTGCTGCGCCTCTGATGGTGCGCCACCCTGTAAAGCTCAGAGCTTGGCGCATGTGCGTCCTTCCATACTTGCAGGAATGCTGATTCTTTCGTTTCTAGCAGCCGTGCTGCAATTCTCAATAATTCGCCAAATGTCATCGCTTCAGAAGCTATGCGTGCAAAGCTGTGCACGCAATTTGAGCTAAGAAGCCACGCTGGCCGGCTGGCCTGGCTGGCCGTGCCTGTGAATCAGCTGGAGAGAAGGATTCACCGATCTCCCAAGCTTATACGGCAGCGCACGCCGTGCTTGTGGTGACTTCCATCGCCAGATAACGAACGATATGATGACCGATCATCGCGGCAATGGTTCTGACCCCTGCGGGAGTGTGACCATGATGTGCACTTGAAAATAGAAGACTCATGATTATTAAATTCACCTCACGCTGAGCATATTATGAAATATTGAAAAACTTTCCAGGAACCGAGTAAATCACGCTTTCGGATGCGAAATAATTGTTTACTTCGACTTTGCGAAAGGGCATGAGTTGGAAATTAGAATTATGAAAGACAAAGTGGTGTGCCGGTAGTTGAAAGCCACGCTTGAGCATGAAAGGCCGGTAGCAGGGCCTATGCTCCCTGGGTGGCAATAATGCCGTCATTCACTTTGGTGGTTGAACCACATTCGCGAGGCGGTTCATGCGCATTTGATGACAAAAACGCTTTGTGCACAACCTGAGCTAGTAGGCGTCCCTCTATGAGCTTCTGCTGCGATGCATGGAGCAAGTAATTGCAGTGAACAGCAATTTCACCAGTCATTAGTTCACTTGCGGTGGTCAGCTAGCTGGAGCATATGCTCTACGTATTTTTTATGTGAATAAAGAAATTACTGTCTTGGGGTCAGAGTCGGACGAGGAGAGTTGCAGCAAAGGCGGCGCGCACTGCCGTGTAAGCTTGCGAGGTTGGCGAATCCTACTCACTCGCTGATTCACAGGCATGACCAGCTGGCCAGCGTGGCTTCTTAGCATGGATCTCTGGCGCAGCTTGTTGCAGATGCTTCCAAAGTGGCGCTACGCAACAAGTTATCGAGAATCGCAGCGCGCGTTGTCGGAAACAAAAGAATCAGAATCCTTGCGAGCGCTGGTCTCGACATCAGGTGCCGTGCCATCAGAAGGCGCAACAATGCATATCAGCCGCCACTCCCGTGGTACAGGAACTTTTGTCCCGACTGTACAATCCCACACTCAAAGAGGCAATTAACATGAATTTGATTCAGGATAAACACCAACTTGCTACGTGAGGCTAAAAGCTATATGTGTGAACCCAAACTTTTGTATGAGCACTCGAACACAAGATGCATTTCGGAACCAGCGAGGTTCTTACTAGGCACTGAACTAAATTCTGTTTTTTCGCAATTAGAAATAGCGAGGTTCTTACTTAGCAGTTAACTACATTTGTTTTTAATACTAGAATGTCATTTATTTTATGCTATATTCCTCAATGTTCATTAATTTAAGTGAATTAAGAAAGCTTGCTCTCTAGGTTTCAACCAAGTAAAATATTTGTGTGAATATGCCACTACTTTTCCTGTTTGTTGTTTATTTGCTTTCCAGCACAGCTTGTTTTTGAAGCATGCTGCCCTTTCCTTATTGATATCCACAACTTATCTAGTATAAATAGGTGATGTGCGAATATTCGGAACTTCGAATAGTAGTTTCAAATAATACAGTATTCGATATTCGCTTCAAGATAAACTCCGATATTCATATTTTTCGAAGTGTTGATCACGGCGGGTTAGCCCCGTTGAGTGCGCTCCTCAAGGTGTATTCACACGAGGGAGAAATCCCGGGATTTCTCCCCAGCGCACACACATCACGAGACGAAAACATCGAGGCTTTTGCACATCGCAAAGCCCGACACTTTCGCCGCGAGATGCGCGTGCCGTGGGAGAAATCCCCGAGATTTTCCCTCGTGTGAATAGCCCTTATCCGAGCGCGGGTGCACTGCGGAGAAGCAACACGCATAGAAGCGAGCTCCGCAGATGTTGCTTCTCTGCAGCGCTCCGGTGCTCGGTAAGACAGCGCACTCAACGGGGTAACCTACCGTGATTGTCGCATGGTAAAGCATCAATATTGCAATTACATGCTTGGGAGAAAAGTACATTTTCAAAGCGGTCGGTGCACATGCGCCGCCTGGTGTATCTAAAAAGAAACGGAAACTTTGTGAATGTTGATATCTACATTGCAGGAAAAGTTTCAAAATTTCAAAATGTTATGCAAGATTATATCTTAGGCAAAAGATCCCCTGACAACCTGCATTAGTGATTTTTACAGCAGAGCTGTTAAGGGCTAGTTTTCCAGGATCATGTCCCCAGCAAAGAATATGTCGACAGCAAAGACTCTGGACAGCTACCGCCATCTATGAGCGACGGCGGCAACCTGCCGGCTTTTGGTTGCTGCCGTCACTCATAGCTGGCGGCAGCCTTTCCAGCCTTCCCACTCTGGTTTTCACCAGAGTGGAAAGGGTGAATTTCTTAGCGTCATCCTAAAAGTCGGTCCTCGAGAACGACGCCTCGAGGGCCACGACCTCTAGGCGGTCATCCTCGAGGTCGTCCTAGAAGTCGTCCTTGAGGTCATCCTAGATGTCGTCTTTGACGTCGTTTAGTTACCATCCCGAGGCATCGGAGTTTCTAAGGTCACATCTATAAATATAATTTGATTGAAATTAGCTTACAAAATGGACAAGTGGAAGCTCAGGGACAACCTTTGTGAGTTTAGTTGAATTTTCGTTTAAACATGGTGCAACAGTGGTGAAACGCTTGGAGAAACTATTCGATACTCTATTCGAAAATATTCGGCCAAAGACACAATCCGTTTTGAACTCAAAACCCACTACTAGTATCGGCGACCTGACTAAATATAAATAAACGAATTAGTTCTTAAGCAAAGCAGTCAAGTCAAAACCCAATATTCCGTCACGCTAGCAACCATGTCAAGCCATCATGTCTTGTCTCCAAAGAGAAAATAAAAGTTTCAATTCAATGAAGAGGTCACCTAGAGTTGTTCAATGCTATCCATTTGAACCTTTAAAAAAGCAAAAGTGTAGGTTTCAGAACTACCCCAGTCTAAAACGTCAAATATACATGAGCAAAGATTCTGTCGCTTCGTGCCGTCAAGCGTGCGTAACCATGGCAACCGCCGCTGATGCCCTGACGTGGCCGAATGCCATGCTGCCATATCGTAGTGTCAACAACAATTGCAATGGTTGCAGTGGCCAGTGGTGTGATACGGCGTGATCTTTGCTCGCATAAGAGAGGAATGTAGCATACTAAGGCATCATAAATTTTTTGACAAATTTTAGAACCAACAAATTACGAAACACACATCTGTAGGCTTTTTGGAAGGAATGCTTGCTAACTTTAGACCTGCACACTGTGAACAGAGAGTAACAAGTTGCGAACAATCGTTAAGGAATTTCTCCAAAATATTTGAAACTAGAGACTACTGCTAAAGCAAGGTTTTATTCTAGTCACGGACCAGAAAGGTGTGGCTCGTAAATTTCTGCGGATTTACAATAGGCTAGAAAAGACACTGACCTTCAGGACGAACTGCTGTCTTAGCTAATGGTTCCTCAGCAACAAAGGTCTCCTCCCATGAATCTTGCTGGAGGGCTAGCCACCAAGGTGGTGTCGCCTGAAGCCAGAACCGATGATCCAGGCTCAGATCTCTAATTAAAGCAGTAGAAAGCTTGTTAGTGGCCTTGGTTTACATGATTTCAAAAGCATTTAGACAGAAAACTGCAGATGTTTACACAGCTTGTACAGAACAAGCAACCTACACTAGAGCCTCGTTGATACGTTGCTCAGGGGACCTGCAGAAAAAAAATGTATCATACAGGAAAATGTAACAACCGATAACGCACTAGGGGCTCTACATGAGATAGAAAGCAGCTCTTATACAATGGTTTATTTTATGTGTACTTACAGAACTGCTGAAGACTCAGACATGTCTCATAAAAGCGCGTAATATCCACCTGCCGTTTCGAAGCTATCACTTCAACTTAGCGACGATGTTGCTACAGTGTTCGATGGCGCGAGTCCGAGGTCTCTTGCAATGTCAGCTCTCTACCGGCTAAGGGGTTACGATCCACCGTTTGAAGCATATCAAACTTCTTAACAAATGAAGAGCCTTCCTTTTCGCGATGCCATGACCGTCGTTAATGGGCACAAAGCACACATACAGATGACTCCGAAACACCACGGTTCACGCAATCGAGTGAACAGAGACTAGAAGCGCAGCGTGCATGCAGGTGCACCTAGTGCCAGATAAAGAGAAGGACAGATGAAAGAGAGAGCAAGAGAGAACGAGCGTTTGCCGCCTCTACCAGCCTCACTTCCCGTCCGAGCGGTGCTCAAGGTCACACTCGGGCAAGATGGGAAGCTGTGGCAGAGCTCAGCAAAGCCCAGCGAGGAGACAGAGAGACGAAAAAAGGGGGAAAGGAGTACAGGGAAGGCGAGCGTCTGTGTGCCCCCGCGTGCCGTGCAACCCGCATTTCATGGTTCTGCTTTGCTCCGCTAGCTTCACTGCTCAAGCCAGCGTGGCAGCCTATGCACCGGCGCTCCACGATGCCGACACTTTTGGACGTAACAACCGGGCAAGCAAATGTAACAGGCAGGAAACTAATACATGTATCTCTATGGAAGTAAAACGGGACCGGCATTTTTTAATGTAACAGCCGGGAAAAAATATCAACTGAGAACGTATCAACAAGGTTCTACTCTATGTCTTTTCTTGTGGAAGTGCTGTCCTCACAACAGCCGAACAATGGATCTGTGACTTAGCGCTCAACAGAACAGCCAGAAGCACTATGTGATGAAGTCACTGTTCGGCTGCTGCAGGATAGCACCTCTCATAAAAGAGATAACCTTTTCATTATACTTCAAAACAAGAATGTCTACAGTTTCATCGATAGACAGCTCACAAAGCGCATGTAACAGACAAAGAGTACATAGGGAACAAAGGGTTCATAACACACGAAGAGTACATAGCAGGTAAAGAGTACTTAGCAGGCAAAGAGTACACACCAGATGGATTAGAGAGGCAGAAGAGTACATAGCAAAAAGAAAGTACAGAGCAAAAAAAAAAACACAGCAGACGTCGAGTTCGTAGCAGAAAAAGAGTTAATAGCAGAAGAGCAGGTAACAGATGAAGAGCTCATAGCAGAAGAAATGTATATAGCAGACAAAACATAAACAGCAGACGAACAAAGAATTTGTAGTGGAAGAATAGTACATAGCAGACAAAGAGCACACAGCAAACAAAGAGCAGGTGAGGGGTACAGAGCAAACGAAGAACTGCATCTGCCTCAACTCACCCCAGCGTTACGGGCCCCAATGGCAAGCCCAGGTCATGGAGGTAACGGAGCAGACGTAGCAACTGGTACACGACAAAGAGCAGACGAGAGCCCACCAGCACGGCAGCACTGAACATGGCACAGTGTTCCGCGGTGTGTTCCCTAAACTCCAGGAACAGCAGGAACTCTGAGGCAGTCTCTATTGCACAGTGGGCCGGAACCAGGTTCGGATGTGGGGTCCCCGATTCAGCACCTGCTCATAAATTTTACAATTTTACATTTTGTAAATTTTACAATTTTACATTTTGTAAAACCTTACAAATTTTTTTTTTCAGTTGTTAAAATATTTTTACATTTTTACATTTTGCAAAAGTTTACTATATTAAATTTTGAAAATTTACAAAATTCTAGATTTAGTTTTTAATTTTAGTTTTGCAAACTTTGACAATTTTGAAGTTTTATAACACTTAAGGCACCTTTTTTTCGGCAGGAAGGAACGTTTTTTAAGGAAAAAGTTTCAAAGTCAAGCACCATCTGTCTGAATGATTGAACATAAATCTATGGTTCCAATAGTTTGCACTATAGTAGAAGACAGATAGATAGCAACTTTATTCAAACATGATGGTGGGGTGCATTAGCCACCTCAGTCAAGGCAGCCACTGTGTACATGTATATGTATGTATATCTGACAGGAAAAGGGGGGGAGGGGGGTTGTGTGCCACGCTTTTGCGAGCTGCCATGTATGCTCGAGTGATAGCCCAATTTATTTTCAGTACTCTCCATCTAGAAAAGTAAGTAAAAATGACATACGCATCCCACAAAACAAATTGTGATCATAAAGACAACAAGCAAATTTGACAAAATCCTAGAACTGGAGACACAATTTGTCGTCTTATTTTTCTTCTGCTTTTCAATTCTCACCAGAAATAAGTCATGATGCTTGTGAACAAAGTCTGCCCATGTTTAAGAGTCAGAACGAGACCTCACCGTCCGTAGGATCATTATCTCCGCTCCGCCGTATGACCGGGCACACATACAGCCTGGACAAGATCTCTCGAATTGCGGTGTTGTACTCCTGTAACAAAAAGAGCAATGTCACCCATAATAAAGTTTATAACTTTTACCAGAAAAGCAATCTAAATGGATGCACCACATAGCCATTTTTTTTTTGCAAGTACACGGCGCGACACTGTTAGTGCAAACAAGCACTTGCTGGTTTTTACAATTTTTTCTCTTACAATTGAAAGGATGCTATCAGACCTACTATTCTGGTATAGAGGTCTTATTCGGAGAACTAACATAAATAATACAATTTGGTGCCAGCCACTACATTTTAAAATTAAAATGTGAAAATGCGTCGCCATCGTACACGCACTAAGGGTGTACATTGAAGGGACGACACACTGATTTTAACTTTGAAAGAATTTGCAGCTTGTAATTTTTATATAAAATATCTAAAAAAAATTTAAAAAAACTTTTTTTTTTAATGTATTGCGATTTTACTAACGATATTATAGCAATAAACGGGAAAATTTTCGATTTGCAGCTGCGAGTGGCAGTTATGGCAACTACAATGCGACGTCAAACCAGGTGCTTCGTAATAAAAGGTCAAGATGTGTCTTTACCATAAGGCTATGTTTCATCAATTTTGCAGTTTCCACATGAATAGATACATCAAAAGCCTGGTATCTTCAACGCAATTTTATTATACCGATTTAGTAGCGCCATCTGAACATGAAACCATTCCTTCTGCTCCGCCAAACTCCACTACCATGGTGACAGGGCTAGATCAGGATGTGCGGGCCAGCCGCGTATCATCGTGAGATTGCTCTCCGCACCGACGTTGCAAATTCCGCGACCGAGTCACTGCCACCGGCGCTACTGTTCGCAAGTTTTCGTTTCACACATGTAGACCCCAAGCGTTTTCCACCGTTATACAACGCTGCTCGCAGAAAGCGGACGCGCGCAATGAGTTTCAGTGCTTTAGTTTTACTTTAATGCCTTATTTGTCTTTTTTTTTTTTATACAGGTATATTGCAACTCTTCTGACTATTTGAACAAAGTCTGAAAGTTGTTGCACAGCCCCTTCGACGATGTTATGCGGCGAAAATACAATGTTCAACGACCGGGATCGCCCGGTCGGAAACCGCTTGCCTTGACAGGCTTGAGCTTGATAGAACCTCTATCCTGGGAACCCCGCGGCTTGGAGCTTGCACTGTTGGCTTCTTTCCAGATGTTGCGATAGTTCGTCTCCGAGACATACCGCACCAGCTCGAGGTAGCCGAGGTCGTGCGATCGACTCCACGGCTCCTTCAGCCGCAGTGACACGAACCTGCAACGGCAAGCTTTCGGGATTAGCAGACATGCCCAGATGCCGTGGAAGAATGGAAGCACTTCAGTTTCAGAGAGACTGCTAAAGGGCTGTTCAAACAGGTCACTTAAAGAATGCGTGAAGCAACACTTGTTCGCCATATAAAGTGTAACGCTCCTCTTTCATCCGTTTTTTTGTTTTTTTTTTGCCGACGGAGAAAGTTTTTTTTACGACGGTCCGTTTACGTCCTTCTTGCAGGCCTAAAGCATGCTCATCACGTGGGTCCGGACATCGCACGCCCGGCTGGCCGCCAGTCAGTCGCTCGAGCCCTCCGCCACTCTCCGAGTCTTGAAAAACGGGAAAGGGAGAGAAACAAGGGCGCGGCGGAACAGATGGGCACGCCATTGGCAGGTGGCGTGTGAAGAAGAGTCTGACGAGCACCAAGGTCGCAGAAAAGAGGAGGAGATTAGGAGGAAAGTTGCGATGTGTGCCCTGTGCACGTCCAAACAGAAGACAAACTACCCGAGTTCAACGTTCACTTCGTATGACGGAGAAGTGTTCCCTCGTGCGTTCTAAAGTATCCCGTTTGGACACCCCTTAAATCGTTGCTTTCACAATTGTACTTAAATTTGAGCCAATAAGCTTGAATTCAAAGTCAAATTTGAGGTTCTTACGTGCCAAACAAATGAAGTGCATTTGGCATGCTTCAGTGGAGGGCTGAGGATTAATTTGGACCACACAGGGAACTGTTGACGTGCAACCGAAATCTTGGCTACAAAGGAGCCTCTTTCAGATAGCGGGCACCTCGGCCGGGATTCGAACCCACCACCTACGGACCCGTAGGCCGGCACTTTGCTTCGGAGCCACCGTCCACTGCGCTAAATCAGCAGTGGCGGGCCAGCACCACGAGCTCACCTGTTTGTGAGTTTAGGAATCCGGATGACCGTGACAAAGCAGAAATCTTGAGAGAGCGCAGAGGGAGGCTGGTGAACGAGCACGCTGCACTCCGTGTCCGTCAGGTGGTCCTGGTGTCGAAACGACGCCGGTACCTTCCTTTCCGACACAAGCTGCTGCAGCCACTCTTTGTGCACCTGGCAGACAGAAAGAAGGATAAGTAGTGGGCCGTTGTCACTGGCACCGTGCGACCCCTCCAAAAGGTGGTTCACACGCTTGCAACTGCTCACGACCATGTACCTCAAACCACCTTAACATCTCTTATGACAAGTGAACATGCTGGCTCCGCCTATCGAGTAGCGGTGGAACTCTTCCGATCTGCGTATAACTAGACCAATGGTTTTGCAGCATCGGCAAGATCAAATCTATGCACTATCTACGAGAAATCGCCGCTTATTGTCAGAATTATTTGAACCACACAATGAATGAAGCGTAATATATGTAAGGAGAAGGGAGGCACACAATGGTTACTAAATAGGTGGCACGAGTGAATTCTCTCATAGTAAGCGCTCACAACTGGTTGCAACACAGATCGATCAGACTCGGACGCAAATGCTCGAACTGTCCGAAGAAGCACCAGAGCCCGCTTCGTGCATGCGCAGGTGTAGTAGTGTGTCCGATCTTTTTGACGTGAGGCAGGGAGTGTGTAGGCCAGACGGGAAGGTTTGTTAATGATAGGTTCGACACGTTTAAAGCTGTCACGCTTGCATGGTCGAACCAACTTTAACTGTTGACATTTTGTGTAAGAGCATCAAAAGGCAGAAGAGTAAGGTTCTCCCGCTAGGGATGCAGAGTGTTCAAGGGATGCCCCAGTTGAATTTGTGGCTTACAGCTTGGCCCTCCTTAGGCTTTCATTGGAAAGGAATCTTCTGGAAGCTTTAAAAAAGAAACTAATGCCATTTTAAATAGAAGCTGAGTTGGGAGCAGCTTGCCGTGGCATTTTGTCTCCCGAATTAGGTTACGACGCAGGATACGGCATAAACAGCATTTTTCAAAGAAAACGGGAAATCAGCGATTATGTTGTTGCTACTAATAACATTCCCACATTTTCACAGCTTTTTCAAATTCTAAAACTGCTTCGGCTTCCCTTTAAGGGTGGCCGCCACAATGGTTTGCTAAAAGATGCAACCTCTTCGAAGTCCTGAAAAAGCGAGGTGTATTCGCGAGATGTTGCATGCCACAAGCTTCCAGGATGCTCTTTTTCAAGCTCTTGTGCCAGCTCCCACAGCTCCCACAGCTCCCACTGTATTTTGTTTCATCTTACGATGGATCGCAGAGGATGCTACGGATACCGGCAGGGGCGGATTTAGAGGGGGGTCTGGATGTCCTGACCCTCCTCTTGATTTCTGCATATGTAAAAATTTAGGGTGTGGAAATGGGGAAAGGGAGGGGGGGGGGGGTTGCTAAACATATGGTACGCTGACCAACTCCTGACCCCCCTTTGCAAATTCCTGCATCCGCCCCTGGATACCGGCATAATACATTCAGAGCACTGGGTGCGCTGGATGGTTCATAGGGTCCACTGCAGTCCATAGTAAAGTGGAATGGAGTATACCTTTGCGATTCGTCCAGAACCCGTGTCTGTTGGCTTTTGAAAAGCTAGCAGAGGTGGTAAAGTGAGGTGAGCACATGAGATCTGTGCTCCAAGCAGCGAAAAAGGCAGATGCTTTTCTGCTGTCACCTTGCTGGTTTCTTCGACATTGACACATAATACCAGATCTACAGTGATGCCATCCTGCGGCATTTTCATTACTTTTTGCTCGAACATGTTGAAAAAGCTGCTTGAAGTGTAACTGTTAACCTCTGTCAACGCCAAATCTTTCTTCTTTTTTTTTTCTTTTTTAAGTAAGCAGGAGACTTGAGGAAAACAAACTCCCTACAGTATGTGATTGTCAGTGGCACGCACTGTGGTGAAGTTCAAAAAGAGCACATATCCTGAGGTTGTAGACTGCCTGATGCGTACGATGCCGTAATTGTGCATTAAAAATGTTTGCCAAGCTCAGCTAGTATTTGCCCGTGACTCCTACAATTCTGATTACTCACTGAAAACGATCACATCGAATCTCTGCATTTTAAAGACCCGGAAATCAAACACACATCAGAGTTCGGACTCGGAAGCAGACTCAAAACTCAAAACCGCCATCAAA
Source organism: Ixodes ricinus (assembly GCA_037355805.1). Lineage (NCBI taxonomy): Eukaryota > Metazoa > Arthropoda > Arachnida > Ixodida > Ixodidae > Ixodes > Ixodes ricinus. The sequence continues at coordinate 107,606 of JAZHYW010049197.1, read as the reverse complement.
TTTACCAGAAAGGTAGCATTCTGGTTGTTTCCAATAAACAAACCTTACTACTTACGAAAATTAATTTATCCGCAAACACTTACCACGCACACGGCACTGTCGGGGCTCGTAGTTTTAACATGACTGGTCCGAACGCCAATGGTATCACGCAGGAGAGAACTCATATCCATGATACTGGATGGAGTCCAGGGCCCAGCAGCTACTTTAGCTGTGGCCATTCATTTTGAGTCACGGCGGATAGCGTTTGTTGACATTTCGACTTAGCACACTTTGGGAACATGGCCGGCTTGGATCTTCGCTGGCATCGCGACGAGGGCACAATTAGTTCCGGGTTTGGCAGAGCGTTAAATGAAGTACGTGCGCAAATTTGTGAAACATTACAGTTGCACTTTTCGTGCGGAAACACCGGAAACACCAACGGCGAAAAAGAGGCAAAATCAATCATATGTTTGTGTACCTCCCCCACTGCCTCCCCTCTATCAATGTGGCTAGCTCAACTGGAAGTGTTAATTTTCGACGCTGTTTATGGCAGGGCGATCAAATGATTTCATGAAAAGTAATATAAATGAACTGTACAAAATCAAAGTTACACAATATATAAAAAGTGTATAACATAACTTAACAAATTCAAAGTGACGGGTATTTAAAAGTTACGCAAAAGCATTATTTACTTTACTTGCGCTGTTTCGGTTTCTCTTTGAGATATGCGGGGCGTAAGTTTGTCTGCTTCTTTTGCAGGGTTTGATGTGCGTCAGAACGCCGAGCCCTGATTGGCACTGATTTGAAGGATAGTGGGTAGTCTTCAAGGCAGCTTGCGTTGAGGTATACCCACTATCGCTCAATTCGACAATTAGAGCTCGACGTTCTGACGTCGTCACGACCACTGAAAAAAGAGCAGACGAATTTGCGCTCCGCATTACACGTGAGTGGCGCTAAAAGAATACATGTTTCATTAGGGAAACACATAATTGTTAGGAGAGATCAGAAAATCCTTACGGTCTGCACTCAGTGAATACGAGCCTGGCTGGTACCATTTTTAGGGCCAGCTGGCTAGAAACATCTACAACTCAAATTAAAAAAATCTCTAAAAAAGAAACAAAAAAAACTAACAGTTATGTTGGGACACGTTTGTCAAAAATATTAATTTTACGCAAAAAAAAAAAAAGATTGTAGAGAAGAAGAGCTAGGGCGCGCGATCGTTCAAACTAAAGCATGTAGGGCGTCCCAGAGAAAAAAAAATATTACAAAAATATCAACTACGTATTACCGAACGCCTCATTCTCCGCTCAAAGGTAGCACCAGAGGTCCGAACCTATATGCCAAAAGAGTTTGATTTTCTGACAATTTCAATAGGGAAAATGACGACCGACGGAGCTCTCGAATACATGTGGAGCTCTATGCCGCCCGGTCGGTGTCAAAACGTGCATGGGCGCAATGGCTTTCACTGAACACCTGCACACCACGCGGCACTGTGCAAGAAAAGTGCAATGAAATACAAAATGGTTCTTCGCTCTCGGTTTAAGAACTGGCGGTACGGCAGAGCGGCAACTGAGCACGCCACATTCCACCGCCTCCTCCTCTCCGACTCCGCGCCAGTTGTGTGTGTGACATGGCGAAAACGAACAGGCCCGTTTTGACAAAAACCCGGTGGTGTCTGTCAGTTTGTCAGCGCCGGGGAGATGAGCTTGACGCGTGCTGACGTCAGCGCTTTGAACCAATGAGAGCATCGCACGCGTCACCTCTCCCCATCCTTCTCCCTCTTCGGGCGCTGACAAACGAAAGACACCGCCAGGTTTCCGTAAGAACGAACTTTCTAATACGCTAGCGCATTAACGTTTCGCCTCCCATGCCGGAGGCATCATCAGTAAGTTGCAGTAGCAATGCAAAGGTCTATCTCGAAACAGCTCTATTTATATCAGAGAGTTACCGTATTAAGCTTCAACACTTCGGGGATAGTGCCGCGATTTTTGTTGCATATGACGTGTCCCTTCGGATGAACCACGATTCTAGCAGTTTTCGGTTACCCCACCTCTCCTCTATCCGTAGGGTCACCGAAAACTGCTAGAATAGTGGTTCATCCGAAGGGTCAGCCATGACCTGGGCCTTGCCGCTCATCGCGCGCAAGGGGGAAGGGGGACGCGACTTGTGACGCTACCAGCACCTAGCGAGCGCGCCCCACACCTCATAGAGATCACACCTTGCCCCCTCCCCTTCCCTGCACTCCTCTCCCATCGAAGCTGACCAAGCTACGACGGTGGCATGTCCGGACGCTCTGATCACAATGATTAAGTTTTTTGGCATCGCGCTGTTATTTAGCTGAAAACGCTGTAAATAAGTTTGTTTCATCTTTTGCCCAAACTTTCCACTGTCTTTTACTCTGCTCGTGCGCTAGCTTTGACGGTGCTTTCACATATATCTTAGCAAAGTCTGAAACCAGTCGCGCACAGGAGAGTACGCCGTGATCCTGTGCTTTGGCCTGTGCGCGATTGGTCTAGCCGGTGCACAAAGACGACAAGTGCCGTGGACGGTGCACTTTCGGCAATGCTTGATTGGCTCCTTCGGATCCTTGTGTTGGCGTGCCATCAAGGTCCGTGGATGGCTCGTGATGGAGATGCCACAGCCGACATTTTCGCCTGCTATTAAAAGATCAGCTTGACCTAACTGAACTTGGACACGAAGAAAGGGCAGGAAGCTGATTTTTTTTTCTCACAAGTATGTACCAACAGGTCAACTCGAACCGAGCTTTTGTCATCCGTCAGCGACCGTAAACATTGCATATTAAATGCGATTTTGTTTCGTTTCTTATACAACTGTTTATTCTCTACTGCATTGACCAAGAGGATCGCAATATTGGAAATAAAATAAATACTAAAAAAAAAGCACCTGTTTGACACCCAAAACGATGGCTACAACCCGTTTGCCCGTTGATCCGCCGCGACCTAGATACGGCTCCCCAAACTTCACCTTTGTCTTTACCGTGGAACCGCAGAGGGGAGAAGACGATGGAACCGTCTTCCCCTCTGCTCGGCCAAAAAGAAGAGACGGAAGGTATACCAAATCCATTTACTCTCGAATCAATATTCCTGCAAAAGCTCCACAGCAAGAGAAAACAAGAACTCCGAGCAATAGACCTTTCCAGAAAATCCCAGGAGACCTTGCAACAAGGTGAATTGTAAGGCTGTTCGGATATACGCTAGTGCCAGCTCGAACACTTCGTATATATATCTGGTAGCGCAACACAATTCATTTTTATCATTAGGAGCTTGGAACACACAAAAAAAATCAAGTTAATGGAAAAGAAGGTAAGTACAAATACTCTGTTGTGTTTTCCATTGGTTTTCTCTGCTTTCTTAAATCATGAACTGCTAAGCCAACATCAATTTTGTCTTCGCTTGTTGAATAATTTCACGTGCCGTACATCTGTACATCACAATGCATAAAGCAGACGCTGGGGGCTTCCATATTCCTGGAAAGGTCTATTGGTTCTCCGTGCTAGCAGCATCATATTATGTACCAGGAAGGTATTCTTCCAAGCTTGGTAGGGTCGCTGGGTGCTGGGTCCCTCAAACACTGAATGATGAGAGAAAAAGTGGGAAGGGAGAGGGGGAGATAAAAGAGGGACATATAGGATGAAGATTAAACAAAACATCTCTCATCTTTGTCTTATATGTTCCTTTCATTCCTGTAACTTACCAACGCGCTCCAATTCGTGGGGTACAGAGAAGCTGAACGTTTTATTGACACCCAAAATTATGCCCTGGCTCTTGTCTCGGCACTCCTCACCCAGCACAACCTTCACATGCTGAACCAGGTGCGGTTAGAGGATTACTTCGGTCCCAGCAGGGGAATGGCCCTCTTCCCAGTTCCCGGGCTCTTGCGTGTCTGGAAGGGTTTGCAGTGTTGCTCGAGCATGACTGCTACCTTGGGGCAGTTCCAAAGCTGATAGGCATTAGTGGAGCTATTCAGGGATTTCCCTAGACCCTCCTGGGGGTATAGACCCCTAGCTTTCCTAAACACCCCTTGAATCTAAAAAAAAAAGGAAAAAATACATTTCTTTTTTTCAGGTTAAGTAGAAAACACTACCTCTCAGGTGTATATATAGAGAAGGGAAACATACATTACGGGTATGAGCATTTGGTTAATAGACGTCTGTAATTTAGCTAGTGGACTAAAAAGAGAGTTTTATATTTTATCTAGTCACTCGCGTTAGGAAACATCACAGCGGGAGTGATGTTTCCTTCAACGGATTTAGCAACAAGGACTAGCGAGAATAAAGGCACAAAGAAATCTGCCATTTCTCATATTTTTCATGGTTTTTGAAGTTGACTACTGAAACATGGCCCACCCCACTTTTTGCTACAATTATCTCTGGCAAAATGGTGGGCACCCTTTCAGGATTTTATGGTACTTCACTTCATCATGACCATAGCATGCCAGGTTATTGCCATTTTAGATCCTACTGTGTCCTTCCCAGCATGAGCCTTTGTGGAGGCTCATTAGTGCCCGTTTCAGTGGCTCGGTATTTCGGTAAGACAAGAGAAGGTCAGCAACGGCGGATGTAATCTGGCACGTGCGCAAAGCGTCTATATTGCTCATGGTGTTCTGTCATTTGGAAGCTCCTTTCAGCAAGCCTTCCTCCCCTTTCCACTTAGAAGAGCTAGCAAACGCCAGAGAGAAGAAAAGAGGAAGGATTCCCTCCTCTGACATTCTCTTTGCCAAGTGGAAAGGGTGAAGGGCTTTCCTGGAGTAGCTGATCCTGCTCCTCCCAAGTCTGCGTCCTGTGCACTACAGTGGAGTCGTCCCTCTTTGATATGCAAGGGCCATTCAGTAAGTTTCGTTTTCTCAGAGCTCTTTCGAGGTTCCTCTCCGTTTGTGCCTAGAGGCGATACGAATGTAGGGGTCACAGGATGTTGGTAGTGTAATGGACCATCGCAAGATGGTCAAAGTACTCAGCGATAAGGTTGCGCCGTCGTTCACTTTTTGCATTTCCCCTTTTAATATAATAAACAAGATGGCAGCTTGACAGCTGCGTGTCGTTTCTTGGCTCATGCCAATTCACTTAATCTGCATTCCCAGAAATGTGGTCACCCGCGTACTTCACACAAAAACCAACATAGGATTGGGGCCTTGGGATGGGGTTGCCCAGATTGGAGTTTCCACTGCTGAGTGCCCCGGCATCCCCTTTACGGTTACCGTGGCGTTTGGGATGTTTGGTCATGGTGTCCGTTAGCACAACATGGGAGGACGGGATGTGAAGTTGTGTATGGCTCTCTGGTTGTCTGTTCTAACTGCGATGTCTCTTTTGGCCATACGGTCTGTGGTCTCTGCTATGGCTAGGGTTTTGGACTAGTGGCAAATAGTGAGTCTTTGTGGCTGTATGTTGTTCCTGTTCCTGGACCCAGCATAGCGATCGTGCCAGTCTTGTTTCCAGGCGTCGTAGCTGGCATCCGTGTAGTAATGGATTTTGGGGTTCTTGCTCTCCGAGGATTCGCCGTCCATTTTGGGTTCTACGTTCTTGGTCTTTGTTGGGATTCATTGTCTTGGGAATGGGACTATATTCCCAACGAGTGTGTTGGCAAAGTATACTAGACAACAGAAAGAATGAAAGATGGAGAGGACGAAACACAGCCAGGTACATTCTTTCAACTCGCAGCAAAGTTTATTCCATGGAGCACGACCGCCTGGTCCCTGATCATTCTTACGAAAAGGGGAAAAGAGCAAAGGCAGTGGGGGGAATTCAGGAGGGAAGGACGGGTGGTGAGGGCGGAAAGGTGCGTCGACCACTTCGGGACGGGCTGCTCACCAAGGTCGTCTTGTCACCCCAGAAAACTCCAGGGACAGAAAATCCATCTTTCAGAGACCACTGGCAAGGGGATGGGTATGGCCCAAGAGATATACCCAGTGATGGAAGCGGCATTTGACCTTTTGTAGCAGGTGCTGTGGCAGGTAAAATATTGGTTTGAAGCAGCCACTGATGCTTTTGGAGCAGATGCCAACATCTGTTAGCAGATCACTTGAAAATACAGTGATTGCATCTCTGGATAAATCTATGGTATAATTGAGGGTCCCTCTCTGGTACTGGAGCATACCAGCATATCCGCCAACACGTTTATCAACAAGAACTCGTCCCCAAAATTTTATGAAGCTATCAAACTGAAGATCAATACAGTAAAGCCTCGTTATAACAAAATGGGATATAACAAACTAATGGATATAACAAAGCAATCATAATTTCCTTTGCTAATAGTGGGAAGAAATGGACAGTGGCTATAACAAACTAATGGTTATAACGAAATGATTAAGACCACTCCTTCAACTTTGTTTTTGTTTATAACGAGGTTTTACTGTATCCTATAAATTGCAAAAACCACCACCCGCAAATATTATGAAAGACTTGATCTTTAAGAGGACACTGACAGGGTATTTATGCTCACCAAGGTTTTTATGTGAACATGACCTATAGGAGATTAACTACCCAAAACAAAACTTGCAGCTCGGAATTTGTTTTATTTCTGCTTGAAAACAACCGGTCGAGAATTGATCGGTTTCGGTCTCTTTTCTTTCTATGGTCACTGGCATTTAAAATTATGTGTACCAAATATATTCAAAGTCGTGGGTCATCTAAGGCACACATTCAATATAAAGAACAGAAAAGAGTATGAACCCCATTTTTGTTGCCTCCAGAAAACTACCAAACTACCAATACAGATTACAAGTACATGTACAAATCATTCTCAATAGGGCGGCATGCACGCAGACTGGACAATACGATGGACCAACATTGCGACAGACATGGGGCAGCTACTTGGAACTGTCGTTCGTGGTACTGGCCAAACAATCTTTAAGCACAGAACATTGAGTGGAAGGAATATAAGTGCAAACCAATTGCATGACAAACTGTGCACGCAACTTTGTTGTCTGCTTCACAGCGGAAGTGGAAGAAAAAAATAATGTGGTCGGGTGTAACCATCGAGAGTTCTGGCCATGAGCTCCTGTACTTGTGCTTCGGTTTTGAGCAGGAGTTTTTGGCTTCATTAGAGATATGATTCTGCAGCAAAATATTGATTGGGTAGTCTCCTGAAACAAAAGTCTCCTAAAACAAAATTAAATTGCCTAACGAAAAAAAATTTAGGGGGAGTGTTAGTGTCTCCTTAAACTTGTTATACCGTATTTCCTCCATGATGATCTCCCAACATATTTATACTTTGTCTGACTATCCTTTTTTAAATTGCATTTACGCCTATCATAAAGGAACTGATGCAGTAAATCATTTACAGCTCAGCAGCAGCTCAGTAGAAAATCCAATATACTGTACGTCCATTGTATAAAGGATGTAAACAACAGACCCTCTGTCCCATTCCTTCCCGAAAAAAGCTTTATCTTCGGCCTAAGATTCTTTTCGTATCACTTTTGTATTGTGTAACCGAGTGAATCCCCCTTCTCCCACAACCCGAATCTGTTTCGAACTCTCGAGAATACATGCAGATTGAGCAAAACTTTCCTATTATGCCGTTGATCACCGTCGCGCCTCCGTTGGGGATGAAAACATTTAGCATCGCCCTTCCGCACCGTAGTTCGAATTCCAGGCCAAAACCGGTTCGAAAAGCGTCTTCCAATGTGGAAAGCCATCGGCACCAGTGAAGGGAGGAGGGAAAGGTCTGTGGCCTTACTGGTGCCTTTGCCACAAAGGTGTGGGAAAGGGCAAATTTTTCAGACACAAATCTGCTCTGAAACAAACTTGCTGGACCACCACTGCAGATTTCAGGATCTATTTCATGTTTTGGGGTGGCTGTCATGCAGCCGATTGGATTCTTCAACAGCCAGTGTCGTTAAACTTCTTGAACTCCATACTTGAACGCTGTGCATTGCCCTGCACGTTTGGGTCAGGTATCGTTTTTGCCACCTGATGGGACTCTTTTTCTGCATTCACCATAGGTTTTTACCACCCCGAATCCTGAACAAAGCCTTGCAAGACTCCTTTGAAGGGCCCCTGACAAGGAAAAAAAGCTTTTTTAAAACAGTCTGGTTGGGACACGCGTGTCAAAAAGTATTTTTATGTGAAAAAACTTTTAGAGCAATATTGACGGTGCGAGACGCAATTTAGCCGGTAGTCACCTCCTTTCCACTTGTTTTCTCTGTCGGCATTTCGGATGCATGAAGGAGAGGTGCATCGGCTTCGCCTTCACACTGAGGTGGAAAGAGAGAACGACCATCTTGTTGAGGTCGAAAAGCGAATGACCATCCCGTGACGTCAGATAGCGCAGACTTCGCACGCGCAGACTGGCTAGAAACAAATCTTCCTCCCAACCAGACTGTTTAAAAAAACTTTTTTTTTCTTTTCAGGGGCGCTTTAAGGCCGAGCATCTTCTATAGTCGCCACCATTTGTTTCTCTTTTCGCAAGCTAGAGCTTAAAATTAATGTACTTGGTCAGAATGCAAGGAAAACCCAATTCTGCATGGTCTGGTATCTTTCACACATACTCTGTGCTCCTATAGAATTTTAGAAATAAAGGGATCGCATAAAACTATTTGCAGGAAGGACTCCTCTGCTAGCTCAGACAGGTTCAGGGTGTCTAGCAAATTATTTTCAAAATTCCTGACTTTTCCCGGTTTTCCCTGACAATTTCAGGTGAAATTCCTGACCACTGTAGAGGCGGTTAAATATATAACACCATTACAACACAAGGCATTGAGCACTGTGAGGATCATTTTCCACAGGCTTAATCCAACCTGCCTATTCTGAAATATTCGGGTTCGTCCAGTCCGGATTAAACGAGCACTTTCTTGCTGCCGACATCGTCAGTGAAGAGGACACTTCCGGAACTCGATGAAAACACGACACTCAACCACACGCATCAATAACCGAATGGCAGCATGGCCGCCAGATGCACACCTTCGGATACTCTTAGGATTGAATTGGGGTCTGCGGCTTTTTCATTTGTTACTAAATCTAGTAGCTCTAACTGGATCTAGCCTAGTGTCGCGCCCTCAATTCAATTCAATCCAATCCTAGGCTTGGACTGAATTTGTCGGCTCTTCCCTCTGCATCGGGTAGCACACTCTACATCGGATGAGCAGAGCCCGCGCTCCGCTCTAAGCAGAATTCATTGCCTATTTTTCTGTCCCCAAGTCCTTGAGTCTTTGCCCAGGGCACTCGATGGCGTTTCTGGCTCATTTTCCCGACTGGGCTCGCTTTTTGACAATATCCCCGATAATTCCCCGATTTTTCCCGGTAATTAAAATTTCCCTGACAATTCCCGGTTTTCCCGGTCGCTAGACACCCTGTATGTTAGGGGGTATACCATCAGAGTGATGCAATCGCTGTACTGAAGTGCTTACCCTATTATGCTGTACTCTACTTCACCAAAATTTAGAAAATTTGCACCAACGATGTGCGGAAAGACACCCTCCTCATTGCTGAAACTGTTTGCTAAGGCCGTGGTATATACCATATTTTTATTGAAGATAGTTTTCAACTTTTGATTGTTGCTTACTTGAACTTGATATTTTCAAAAGTAGCTACATTTGAAGCCAGAATACCGAAAGTATCTAGAGCTAGAGCAAAAAAAAAAGCGTATTAATTTGGGGGCGATTACAAATTGGCTGCCCCCAAAATTCCGTCGCCCTCTCTCTGCCTAAGTTCACTCCCTAACACAGAGTTAGACAAAAATAAAACCAATGTAGTGGAAAAACTCATGGGAGGAGATTGAGTCAAACATACAACTTTCGACAGTAGGGGAAAACTCGTATCCACTGCGACCGCTTCTGCACTTATCAACTCGAGAACAAAACATTATCCCAACTCATGGCTTTCACCTTTATAGTACCGTAGAATATCGCACATCCGCTCATTCCACACTAAGCACCTGTTGCTAAATTTGCAAGATCAGAGAAAATATGCGCATTACATTTATATGTAAAATTGATGACCTGACAAGCACCAAACCCCCATTTTTTGCAATTATCTCAAAATGTTGAGTGGCCGTTTGCCCGGTATTTTAGGGTAAATAAAAAGTTCCATACAAAATACTTTTTTTTTTGGCCAAGTTAAAAACTTGCCTGCACGATTGGAGATGAAATCACCCTGCTACATAGTGAGTTTGTACAATGTGTGTCATTTAATAGCGATTTAATAACAAAATGTGAGCAGCCTTTACTGGCATTGACAATAAATATAAACAAGGTTTGATGATTATATTATACATGCGAACGAATATGAAAAGTATAACAATATTAAAGCTAGCACAGAAAGCAAAAATCAAATGAACGAGGTCCAGCCAATTCGACAGGGTTGATCACAGGTGAATTACTTGGCCATAAAATCCCGCAGCTCCTTCACCATCCTCGAAATATAGTTGACACCGGGCTGGACTCTAGCCATCACCCGCTGAGCCTTGTCCGACCTATTCAAAAGGAAAAAAAAAAAAAATTCCAATTAGTTTTAGGAAACAGAAACATGAATATATTCTCAGTGAATGAAGCCTGACGAGAAATACTCTGGCCATTTTTGTTTCAAGTGTCCGTCCCGTATGATATGGCGATAGCAAGAGGCACACGGTTTCCAAAACTTTCAGTGGATGCAATGACAACATTAAGACCTACACAGATCGAGAAAATACTTTGCATCTTGTAAGGCACATGTGAGATACAATATGTGCAGCATACCTTAGACGACCCAATCACCAACTGACAATTGACACCGCTGCACACGATTTCCCAAAAGTGCGGCGATTTCTTCGTAACGGGTTGAACTGAAGAAGTATGCAAACAATGAAGTTAACATTCCTCTAAAACAGGTGTCTCAGACACGTGGCCCCCAAGCATCAAGTGAATGCAAACCTTCAGTCGCACGTCTCAAGCGCTATGTGCATCATAAATAATGGTCTCATGTCGTCAGTTTGTTTACGTTTAAAACTTGAATCTGCACTTAAAACGTGTTTACATATTTCTCTATTCCATTTTTTTTTACATCCTCATTAATTACTTGTACGACAATCCCACCTATATGCTACAAGTACAAGCTCTTTATAAAACTCGCCCCAACTGCACTACCTCTTGCTCAGTAGGAGCAAGAACTATGAGCTTGGGGTTCTAGAAGTCGAAAAATACAATCAAAATACAATTGCCTAATAATGCTGCTACAGAAATTGCCAGGCAAGCGAAAACCGTCCTATGAAGCTTTTTTTTGTTTTTTTTAAGGAATGTTGAACTTGATTAATTCCCGTGAAAATTGAGCGACACGTCAACGAGAAAGTGCTTGCCCTTTTCTTTTCATTGAAAAAACCAAGCAAGTTAGCTATGTGGTGTAATGTTACATTTTGTCACCACATCAGGGATGGGCCTTAACTATATCAAAGCTAAAGATGAGTTTACAAAAAGCCGAGGGCCCGAGGTCCCTTCTCTAAAAAATCTGAATCAAATGTGCCACTGAGAGACACTAGCCGTGTTTACATGAATGCGACTTAGTCGCATCGAATCCAGTTGTCGCATTCAATGCGGTCATGTAAACGGCATAATGCGCAAAGAAAGCGCATCGCATTCAAGTCGCTAGACACGGGTGGATCGAGATGGCGAGTGCGCATTCATTCAGTCCATGTAAACGGAGGTTACATCGTATTTTGGAACGGGAAGGATTATGGGAAGGCGCTTGCTGCGGGAGCGAGTGAACAGCTGAGAACATGGCGGCGGCCAACCTCGTCGGCGGCACGGAGAGCGGTCCCGTATGGTCGCCCGCAATTTTTTCCCCGAGAAGAAACGCGAGCTTTTATTGCCATCATAAGTAAGCAGAATATAGCGGAGCTGCTCGGTGAGGACGGCCCCCGTCCAAACCTTGCAAAGTACGACTTGCGCGTCCGAAGGGGTCCCAAAGGCTCCGGCGCAAGCACGAACGACACCGAAGCTCCGAGCACTTCAGAGCACTGCATGGTAGCGCAGAACGAGCAGCTCCCACCTCGGTGCCGTTCCTGGCTGCGCAGGAGCCTTTCGAACTCGGGGTCCGGTCGCGATCGGCGAGGTCTGGCGCGTCGAAGTGCAGAGGCGTCCTCAAAGCCTGCGCACACACGCCGCTTCTGGTCTAGAGTGACCCGGCGGCCCGGGCTGGAGCCCTAAACGCTGGGTTTTGATGTTTCTTCCGTCTCGTAACTTCTTCCACAGCACCGAAGACAAAGGGCACGATGTTTACGTTCACTGAACGCGTTGAAAGACCTCCACGTGCGATGCACCGGAAAACGTGGCGCGGCTAGTGCCGGAACCGGAACTGCATAACTTCGAGCTTTGACACGGCGTGGCGCCACCTTCTAGTCCGCATTCATGTAAACGTTGCCGCTGTCGGCTTCGTTCGAAGAACGAGTGGAGTCGATGCACTGAAGTCGCTTTCATGTAAATGAGGCTACTGCTACTTTGCAGATTAAAAACAACTTGTTTGTTTTGTGTGTTTTTTGTGTTCCAAAACATTATACCCCTCCCACACACCCTCTCTGCAGGGGGGCCCCTGCAGAGAGGGTGTGGCTATGGCTCCTGCACCCACCCGAACGAGTTTGAGACCCCTGCTCTATCTTTGCTCAAGGTTCCTATTTAGCTTCCTTCAATAAAAGGTATGGACAGGACAAGAAAAAATGATTTCAATATTGAAAATCCATGAACTTTGTGAACTCAAACAAGAAATTTGCTCCAAACATAAAATTGCAAAACTCTCTCCCACCACAAACTGCCAAAACTCTCGCTCAAAGCCAATTTCGCCAAACTCGCTCGCTCAAAACCAATTTCGCCAAACTCGCCGCTCAAAACCAATTTCGCCAAACTCGCTCGCTCAAAACCAATTTCGCCAAACTCGCTCGCTCAAAACCAATATCGCCTAAAACTCGCTCGCTCAAAACCAATATCGCCAAACTCGCCGCTCAAAACCAATATCGACCAAACTCGCCGCTCAAAACCAATATCGCCAAACTCGCCGCTCAAAACCAATATCGCCAAACTCGCTACGCTTCAAAACCAATATCGCCAAACTCGCCGTTCAAAGCCAATATCGCTAAACTCGCTCGCTCAAAGCCAATATCGCCAAACTCGCCGCTCAAAACCAATATCGCCAAACTCGCCGCTCAAAACCAATATCGCCAAACTCGCCGTCAAACCACAACGCTAGACTCGCTCGCCAAACACCAATATCGCCAGACTCGCCGCTCAAAACCAATATACGCCAAACTCGCCGCTCAAAACCAATGTCGCTAAACTCGCCGCTTCAAAACCAATATCGCCAAACTCGCCGCTCAAAACCAATATCGCCAGACTCGCCGCCATCAAAACCAATATCGCCAAACTCGCCGCTTCAAAACCAATAGTTCGCCAAACACAAGCCGCTAAAACCAATATCGCTAGACTCGCGGCTCAAAACCAATATCGCTCAAACTCGCTGCGCTCAAAACCAATATCGCCAGACTCAAGACAAGCCAAAACCAATATTGCGCCAAACCGTCAAGCTCAAAACCAATTTTCGCCTAAACTCGCTCGCCAAAACCAATCCGCTAGACTCGCTCGCTCAAACACCAGACTCAAGCTAAACTGCGCTACGCAGCTCAAAACCACTTTCGCTAGACTCGCCAGCTCAAAACCACTTTCGAGCTGAAACCACTACTAGAATCGTTTCATAAACCATTAATCACCAAACCACTTTGCCAAACCGGCTAAACAACATCGCCAAACCGGCTTTCAAAGCCAAAATCATCTCAAGACCAGCATGCAAAGCCAAAACCAATATCGCCAAACTGCAGCCAAACCAATATCGCTAAACTCGCCGCCAAAACCAATATCGCCAAACTCGCCGCTCGAAACCAATATCACCAGGCTAAGCCGCTCCAAAACCAATATCGCCAAACTCGCTCAGCTCAAAACCAATATCGCCAAACTCGCCGCTCGAAACCAATATCGCTCGCTCAAAATCAATATCGCCAAACTCGCTCAGCTCAAAACCAATATCGCTCAAACTCGCTCGCTCAAAACCAATATCGCTAAACTCGCCGCTCAAAACCAATATCGTCAAACTCTCTCGAAGCAATATCGCTGAACTCTCAAAACTAAAATTGTGAACTCGCTCATTGAAACCAAAATCGCTGAAGTCTCACACTTAAACCAAAGCTTATTTAACAAGTCATGCAGAAAAGAAGCAAACCAGAAAACTCACGGCATGTGGTTGGTGTATGTTGGATTATTGCGGACAGACGGCACCATCACCTCATTGGGGTAAGTGTCAAGATCAATCTTGAAGTTCACGTAGAAATAAAGCAGCCTCCTGTGGCAGAGGATCCGAATGGAGAGACTAAGGGCAAAGAAAGAAAATTTTATTAGAAGCATAGTTTGTACACACTCAGGTATGTTCACTGAATTCTGAAAAAATTATTGCATCCAGGTTATCCATGAGCTCCAACAAAAAACTGACAATAATTAGTGCGTCCTGCAGGTATCGAACTACAGTTTAAACCATTTTACAAAACCAGATTTTATGAAATTCCCGTAATAATGAAGAACGTTTAATTTTCCCAGACTCCTATAGGCCTCCATGCATTTATGAACTCTAAATGACACTCTCGGCTTTTAGTTAATTATACCAGATTGTGCTAGCTGTGTCATGGCGTTTCATTCACGTCGCATGCAACAGATGGCACTGACGTAGTTCGCCAGTCGTTCGGTAGCGATCTGCCCTGCTGTTAGGCCTAACAACGGTTGCGGCGGGCGCAGCCAGTGTGAACGGCAGGATGGCTAGGTTGGACGTCTACCTGTAGTATTAAAAGGTCACAAAGGTGACATTATGGCATCTGTCTGGTGGAGGCGATTGCCTCCACCAATCAGATGCCATTACTTCACCTCCGTCATCTTTTAAAACATACACGTAAGCATCCAACATTAGGTCTGTTCGATTGGCCTGAACTGGCTGAACTAGTTCAGCAGTGCAGGAACTGGTGCATTCGATTCAACCGGAAGTTGCACGGCCGCTGCACTGGCGCGTTCGATTCATCCCAGTTCTGAACGAGTTCAGACCCAGTTCCTCAAAATCTTGCACCGGCTCCGGAGTCAGTTCAGCGTCCGTGCAGAAGCAGACGACAAGAGCAGACGGCGATAGCAGACGACACTCCTCGTCCGTCTCTGCTCGCGGTGCCATTTTTCGCAGCTCTTGCTCAAATGTCTGCGATGTGTAACAATAACGCCGATACGGAGGTTGCGTTTCCTCTCACTTATGATAACAACGTACCCGCGGTGGACACAGATTTGAGATTATAACCGAGGGTAGGAATTTGATTGATTATGACACTCTGAAAGCGTTTTAGGCACCTGCTCATGTAGGTTTGGCTCCCTGTGGTAAGTGTTGAAATATTGGCTCACGTAAATTGTTTCTTTTTGATGCCATGTGGGGATCCAAAGTGTTGATATTCTTCCTTACAGACACGGGAAAGGTAATGCACTCTTGATAGTCCCCGCCTTCAGTAGCTCTTGGTTGCATACTGACATTGCAATGAGTCTGGGATTTAGTACATTAGCCCTCGCATGCCCCGTAGCTGAGCATAATACTGCATGCTTTGTCCGCTTGTATCTGTGGACGCCCACTAACGGGCCTGAGAAAAACGCCGAGAATCGGCATTGGCTTGGTAGTTCCACGTAGGTCTTTCTGAGAATCAGAATAAACAATTCAGCTTGACGCCAAAGTTACGGTCGATAACTGTCTTGGCCAAAACGCTATCGTCAGGCCTTCGTCTTCGAGGTGATCGCTACCGACCACGCGCTGCCGCCAGTGACTCCAGACGCAAAATCATCCTGATGCCGCGAACCTATCGTCGAAATGCGAAACTCGAGAGACTTGGAGTGAATCTACTATTGCTAAATGAATGTGAAGGACACGAATGCTTACGGAAACGACAGGAACCGAACGGCCGTTAAAAATGCAGACAGAAACACATTTCGTGCAGAAAAAGTTTTTAGTACACTTCGAATAAAAAATATTCACAGAAAAGATCCTGTTATTATACTTTAAAAATAAGGAAACACGAATGGTCTCATCAAACCGTGACCAATTAAATGTAGCATACAACGTGGCGTGGAGAAACAAGAGCCAACAGATGCAGACGACACGCTGCGCTTCCGCTCGGAAAGCCGATCACAGCGCCAGTCCTAGTGCGGCGGCTGCACTGGTTCTGCGCCGCCGCTGCACGACTCCTGTACTCCTCTGAACTCGGACAGAACTAGTTCAGAACTTTCTGGCCGAATCAAACAGACCTATTGTTAAACATACTGCTTCACTGGTTCGCATTACCAACGAAAGAAACCATTAAAAGTACCCATTTTTGCATTTATATCGTATAAATATTGATAATCATTTTTCAAAACATAAAAGGGCGACCTAGAATTTCGACCTACATTCGAGACCAAATTTCGCGACCCTACCAAGGGCATGGAGCTATCGAGTCACCGAGCCGGTGTTGCCGTAGAGCCGCGCCGCTTCTTGTTTCAGAAAGCTTTTGGCGCACGAAAACAAGTGAAACAGCAGCAGCAGCCAGCAGCCCGACCGCTGTAACCACTGCTTGCGCGCATCCCTCGGGCATCGGGTTTTGAGCCTGTCCGCAGCCGCCCACGCATGCCCCTTGCAACGCAATAGGGGAATGGGAGAGAGAGGGAAACGATGTGCCATGCACCTTGCCCCCCGTCTCCCCTCCATCCCTCTCTCCCTCATGAATGCACGTCCCCAAAAAGTATGGAGGTTAATTTTGCTTCTTGTCGCTTACGGCGACTCGCGGCGTTGCTCACGGCGTTGCTCACAGCGATTTGCGGCGTTGCTCACATCTTTGTATTTGGCCTTTTGTAGCCTCGCCCGTCTCCACCTTCTTTAGAACGTTCAAAGGCCTGCCAGTCAACTTAATCAACCAAGTTTCATGCTCGCATACTAACAATGCTGTTGGTGCCCGCGGCATGTAAAGGCCGTTGGCAACCTTTCCCGAAAATACCATTTCAGCAGAAAGGGCTCTTATGGCGTTGCACTACTTCTTTCGGAGAAGGTCCTTTCCAGTAAAGGATTTCGAAAGTGCGTCCGAGAGGAGCACAAGCTAGGCTGCTAAAACTACTATCACACTACCAGGAACGAAGCTGAAGCCACGCTACTATAAACCACTCCACTAAGGGCTCTCTGGGCGGTGCCATTTTGTCTGCCTGCAGCGCCGTCTATGTACATCTAGGCATTTCAACGGAATCGTTGCGGTAAGGGAAGAAAAGGGCACGCACTCGGCCACGACGGCAGACGACAAACTCCGCGGGCATTTCAACCCATTCGGCGGGGTAGAAGAGGGCAAGGGCACGCACCATTCTCGTCGTTTGGGCAGTTCCGGTGGGCCGTACCGTCGGAACTGCCCAAGGATGGAGGCTCGTTCCCTCTCCTCTCACCCCAGCAGTACGGTCCAGAGTCACTAACCAAGTGGAAATTGCAGGTAGTCTCTTTCGAACGCCCGTTCGCTTCCAGATGCCGAAGCGTTATCGAAGGCATGGAGCTGTAGGCAGGGTAACCAAGACTCCTCACCGCCGTTCTCTACCAGGACCAAGCTTTGTCTGTGGTCTGCATTTTTCAGAAACAAAGGGTCACAGCTTCCCACTCACATCGAGTCCTTCAGCCTGAAGAAGTAACGACTGGTGGCAGTCACAACGTCGTCGACGAAGGCCGTCAGCTCGTGCGACTTGGCAGAGATCTCCTCCAGCAACTGATCGGAACAAGAAAGCAAGTATAGTCAGAAGAACACAGACACCCCGTGCCCGTACGGCTCTCGGCGGGCCACGCACTGTAACCCATAATGCCCCTTCCCTCCTTTTTTTCACGTCTGCGGTTCCCACGAGCTCAGTCGGTTCAATTTGTCGGGGACTGAAGCACAGGACTTCAACTTCGCAGTCCGTTCCTGGTTCGGACCCAAGGCTCTTAAAAAACTGACAGGTATGCCAAAGAAGCACGAAGGAATGTTTCAGCTCGTATAAACACGACGGTACAATCGCAATAAAACGCCTGACACGGTGCGCCATCCACACGTTTTTGAGGGTGGACGCTACCTTAAAATTGTAATATGTTTATAAAAGTTCAATTTTTAATGAGTATAGTGTTATCAGCCTTCAAATATCCCGATGGATGCTCCAGAAAGTTGTGAAAATCGCATGAGTACGCGCCAGACTGCTTATGTGTAGGAAAGCAAAAGCCAGTGAAGGACGACGCCTAGAGGAGGACACTTAAAGAGGCTAGATGTCAACGCGGTCGCCTCACGGTCGATCGCACAAAGCAAACAACGAGCACAGATGAGGTTCACAGCACACCTTTTGCACACGGCGCTTCGGCGGCGACGTAACGCTGATGATGCATGATTGCACTTGATGGCATCACGCTGATGACACTTAATGACATTTTTATGTCCATCTTTCGGGCACAACAACGCCAACGCCGCTTGTGTTTCACGTACCATGACAAGTGAGGTCGTCCTAGAGGTCTAGGACAACTTCTAGGACGACCGCAAGGGCGATGGACCTCCTTGAGCATAGGACTGAGCAGCGCGTGCCACTCTCATTTTTATGGCCATTTACTCCGATTTGTCGTTCGATGGGACAAGTAAGGCATTCGCCTTGATAAATTATTTCCGACATACCGGCACAATTTGAACTGCAGCTTTCTGAACTTTCGAAGTGTGTCTCATTTTCATGTTTTTGGCATCAAATCTTGGTGTGGGAAAACTATATATTGACATTGAAATGTGCGAAGCCAGTTTTTGATGTGTCTATGCCGAAATATGGCAGAAAAATGTGGCTGCAAGATTACTTTCTGCATATTTGTGGTCTTTTGTTACGAAAAGCTACGCAAGAAAAATCAACTTTTTTTTACATTTTTGTTTTCTAGTAGAAATTATGTAATTCCTGTAATTTATTCCCACAGTTGCCAGGGGAACAGGGTTCGAACCCCCTCAGCCGAGGCTTTTCTTTTATTAATCGGTACTCTTCTAGAAAGTTCCAATCCAGAACACTCAATGACGGCCAAGAATGGGGTGGAATTTTCCGGAAGGTATCGCATGTAAAAAGAGTGGCGAAAATGCACTGCTCCAGCGCACTCATTCCCATCACCGACGCAGAATGTCGACGCCTTCCGTTTTACCGAACAGGCACTAGTTCACCTCGATAAACATTTTTAGTTTTACGTCTGTTTACCATTCTCTGTCCATGACCGTAGGTGAAGCTGGCCTTTAAACAAATTAATGCTACCGGAAAACCCATCCAATCACGAGGCCGACGATGCGCTCACCTTGCCGAGGTCGTCCGTGCATGGGTAGCGCCTGAGCAGATCGCCTTCGTCGACCTTCCTCCGAAATTCACTGTCCAGAAACACGTACACTGGAGCGTAATCTGTGTCGGCTGCAAAACAAAAGAACCGTCTGACAAGGGCGACGCCATGGTGTCTGGAAAGAGTCTCCGATTTCTGACTATGTACAATGCTACGCATTGTACATAATTAAGAGCAAACAAAATTTATTGAATAAACTGTGCATAACTCCCAAGACAAATAATGCAGCAATTTATTCTAATTAAAAAAGAAAAAAAAAACTTCTGATAATGTTGAAGTGTTGTCAAAGGAAGGAAGCACACAATGGAGGTGAGACAACTCAAACTCCACTTTGCTGTTCTCACCCTGTTGACTGTTTGTGGAAAGCTCGTATAGATGAGATTTTAAAGGTCAAAAGAGTGCTTAATTTCGTTTGACGATATTTAAGATGTTCATAGCCCACCTTAAAAGGAACGGCTTATATAACACGTGTTAAACCGATTTTACAACGTGCGTGCATCATCCGGAATCCTGCTCAAATGACCTCGATTGTCAAACTCGAAGCGCACACTATTCTAAAACTGCCTAATGTGGAATCTTTTGGCGGAGTGCGAAAAATGGTCCATGTTGATATGGAGAGCGGTTGACGGCACGAAAGCCATGAAGTGTCCCACTAAATGTCATCGCAGTAAAAGAAAGGACCAGCTGCCGCAACGCAACCCACCAGATAAGCCTCCGCGACACCTTCAGTGTGCGGTGGTGTAACTCACCCGGTTGCTCGGAGTGGAACCAGATGTTGTGGATGCGCTTGGTGTTGCGGCGTGCCTTCACACCGTCCGCGTTTGTGAACAGGTCCCTCGCTCCCGGCCTCCGGACTCTTTCGGCGAGCTCGACGTAGACCAGTATCTTGCCTCTCAACGCCTTGAACACTATCCGCGTGCTGTCGAAGGCGGCGACCTCGTGCTCGTGCTGATCGCTGCGCCCAGAGAAAGGGCCGGACTTTACGACACTGGCCCGAATACGAGCCCCAAAACTGCTAGGCGGATGTTCCAGATCGGTCGTCAACTCAAAGTTTCGAGATCTATCGAACGATGCAACCGCCCAGCTATACTCCATGTCGCTAATTGCATGCAATAAAGGCGAAGCTGGGCAAGGCCAGGCGAGGGGAGAAGGGCAAGCACTAGGAAGGCTCGTGCTTGCCCTTGCTTCCTAGTGCTCTCCCTTTCTCCCCTCGCCCTTCCCTCCTAGCTAGTGCTCGCCCTTTTTCTCTGCCTGGCATTGCCTTTGCCTGTACTGCACACAACTAGTGACATAAAGTATACACTCCGTTTTCCTTCAAGTCAGATCGAAGTCAATGCTGCAATCCAACAAAGCCATTCAAGCAGTGCCAAATGTGCGTCGTCATTGTGCATTTGCCATCGCCAGCTGAACCAGTCATGAGAACTAAAAAGTGCAAGACCATGCCGCATTCATCGTGCTCCACTGGTTTAACTAGTGGTAGCAAACAAAGGTATGACGAGCGCTTTTGGCGCAACTTGATTAGCGCCATAGGAGTAGCGTTGGCTGCGGTCAGGCTTAATGTGAAACGAGTACAGCACGGGCGGCTACATATTTTGTTCATCATGGCACCCGTCTGCTCTAGAAACCGAGGCATGCGCACCCAAGAAACCCACTTGTTCTGCCAGCGTGGGGCATGCATGTCGCATAATGCAGTTGTAGCGACCAACATTTAACAAGCCAGAGTACCGTGCACAAGCGCGCGCATCTGGCAACGAGCCAAGCAGGAGCAAGGCTCGAGACGTGGGCAGCCCGACACGATCGCAGGCACGAAAGAACGCCGGTCGAGCTGCAGCAACCAGCCATGGATCTTCGTTCCCTCAGACTGACCCGTATTTAACTTTCAATGTAAATATGTAAATAATAATGTATATATCATTTGTAATGACTACACAGTTATAGTCCGGCACAGGAGCAGTTTAGCAAGCGTCAGTTTTATCAAGAAACATCTCGCACCACAACAGTATAGCAGAGCCGTACCAGCAGCTCACACGCCAGTACCGGTATCGCAAGCCCATTTGAACTTTGCCTCGCTATATCCACATCTTCGTCATAGGGCGGTTTCGCAAGATGCCTTTTCACTTCCAGCAGGCCGCTGCAGCCACGTTGACGAGCGGCATCCACCGCTTTTCCCATTAGTTCGCGCACAGAAGGTTTAGTCACTGAAGTTGCTTTTGGTAACGCTAAGACGCATGAGCACAGCGAGTGGATTTGTCGACGATGGAACTCGCCAAGTACAACCAGGGACATATTTGCACCGCAGAAACCCCTGCTTACTCCACTCTTCACGTTTCTGCTGTTGCCCTGGCAGGCTCTTACCGGGGCTATTTTGGCCGCCGACAAGTCGACTTCTCTGTCGCCGGCTTGCTGTAGGCGAACACAAGACCACCATTTATAAAAATCGAGCGTCGGCCGATGCCCTTGTACGCTTCCGACGGCTCAAACTAATCCGTTCAATTGAGACACACAAAAAATTCTAGCGAGCTCGAAAATGTTGCATCTCCACATAGAAAGAAAACTAGGGAAAAAGTGTGCCGATCTGGCTCCGGCGAGATTTCGAACCGGATGCACGTCACGCGAGATCACGCCCAAGGAAAACAGCACTAATGTGTGGGGACGACTGGTGTTCGTCCCGCATTAGGCCCGAAGGCATTGTGAGACGAGACACTCACTCCGAGACGCTCCAGTACAGCGTGTGCCTCAGGTCCAGGTCATCCACTCTGTCCATGATGCCGTCAACGTCCAGATCCACCTCCAGGTCCAGTTCGGCCGAAACTTCCTCCCTGTCGCTCGGCTCCACGACCCTGTCGGAAGATAACCCCGTTTGTCAAGTGTCCTCCCAAGCACTTCCAAAAACTTGAGCTTTCAACGCAAAAATGAATGATCCTGCACGAGTTGTTTACGGTGCATGGGTACCAAATAAAATTTGCGACCACTGACGTCGTAGGCGAGACATCGCCATAGGGGCCACGTCCCAGCCGCAGACACAAAAACCCCGGGAGCTGGCCCTTTGAACGCTCACGCATTTATTAAAACCCTTTGAGGGCAAAATTAAGAAATTCCCCAAATAAAAATGACCGCACCTCCACGTGGTGAATGATGTTGATTGGGACAAAGCTCTGGTGGTGCTGATGATACTGATTTTATTGTTCATAAGTAGTGCTGATGGTGCTGGTTTATTTTTTTTTATTGCTCATACGTAGCGCTGAGTTCCGGGTTGCGTTTCGACTTCATTATTACCGCTTTATGGTAGGTGAAATGCAGAGCCAGTGGTTCTTCTAGCGGATCAGCTTGGATCCGCTAGAAGCCGTGGGAACGCATCTCCACCGCTTAAGTCAACGGTTCATGTCAGAAAGAGAATGTGTGGTATGGAACGTGGTTATATACGCATTTGAGCATTCAACCGAAGCCCTCTTGTCTATAAACATTGAGTAAATGCATGCAAAGTTTAACGTGATTATATACGCATTTGACCGCGGCGCCCTCTCCTGTATAGACGTTAAGCGGCTACATGCAACGTTTCATTCATGACATCCCCAGCTCTTGAGTTACTACCACATCTCAGAACCCCCTACTCGTCCCACAGTCGTGGCCAAGTGGTTAAGGCGATGAACTAGAAATCCATTGGGGTCTCCCCGCACAGGTTCGAATCCTGCCGACTGCGCAAACATTTTTTCTCTTTTTTTAACAAGACAGATGGGATGGCAATCGATGTGAGCACAGACGCCAGATGGACAAGGCTAGACCCTAAGGAGCTTCGCCCCTAAAAAGAAGAGGTACCCACTCCATTGGGACTTCGGGAACCTCCGCTGCAGCCGCACTCCGGTCTGGTTGCAAACCCGCTGAGGCAGACGAAGAAACAAAAGGGAGGGGGTGGGTGGGGGGATCTACGGAGTTACTACCAATCGATTTGCCACCACTTTGTTTTTGTTACATTCAAGATAGTTTTTTTGCAGAAAATCTGGGAAAGAAAGCACTGGAGTTCGTTTTTAAGCCGTTTCAATTTTGGTTAGAAAATGTGACGAATACCTCGACAGTCAATCAAATCCAGGAGCCAATCGCGCAAGAACGTTATACGGGGTGTTTAATATTGAGCAGACTTCTTAAGAAAAGGAGGCGAGAGCAAGACGAGTGCCCCAGTGCCATCACTAGGGGTGGGGAGGGGGGCAGACCACCTGGGTGCTGTGCTCGGGGCGGGGGGGTAGTGAAAGGGGGAGGGGGGTCGCGGGAGGCCACCACCCCTTGTGCCACCGACACTGCTGATGCCACTGGAGTGTAGTCTTCTCCATGTATTTATCAGGCCCGGCGGACATTATACGAGGGGTTATCCTCATGGTAAGTTGGCTAATAAAGATCTGTCAACTTTCATCACTGGTTTTAAGGGTCATGCTGAAATTGCAGCACTGACGGCAATTTCAAATAAAGGGCAGACAAACATAAAGAATTTGCAAAAATATTGGTTTTTGAGGGTCATTAATTTTCTAGTATTTTTGCCAATTTAAAAATTGCACTCAAGAAGCACCTTAAGCCCTCCCCACACTTATGATTGGAATAGTGACAGTTGTCTTAATCATGTCTTTACTACCTCAGAAGTGTGCCCTTGGTGGGGATGCCGATGACCCAAGTGATGACACGAATGAAACGACACTGTGGACAAAGCTTGCGCGTGCCTCTTGCGCACAATTTTTAAACCTGGCTAGAAAACGCTAATATTGATCAATTAATCACAAAAACTACATGTTTGCTAATCCTTTTACTTGGTCCTGCTTGTAATAGTAACCAAATATTATAGTTGTTTAACAAACAAATTAACTAGCCAAGTCACCACGATGAATATCCCCTCATCTAATGTCTGCCTCCTTTTCTTCTAAAGAGTCTGCCCGAATTAAAACCAAACACCCCCGTATAAAAGAATGCTTTCTTCCGTTCTTTAGCGGTATTTGCTGCAAGGAGGCTTTTCTATAATTTTCAGCAGTTGCAAGCGACAATTGCCTGCAACCACCGAAATAGTCAGTGGCACGGAATCAAGTGCCGAGGAAGCAAGAAAAAACATTTAGATTCTCAGGTCGAATTAGAGTGTCGCAGTCGATTCTCAGCCGACATTTTAGTGGCGAGTGAAATAAATGAAAAGATGGGCATAAAAAAGATAGGAAAAAAACAAAAAACTCACCAGGCTGAGATGCCGAAGGTGGCGACGACACCGTGGAATTCGCCCAGGCAAAGCTGTCGGACGACGGCAGTTGCGACACTTCAAAGAAGGAAGCGAAAGCCGCAAAGCTGTTGACCGAGAAAACGCCCGCAATGTCCAACTTGGGCACAGCAGACGACACCGCCGAAGCTGCAGCAGGCTGCACAACTTTCCGCGAAGACACAGACACTGACTTTGCAGTCGACGTCGTACGCTTCACCAATGAAGATGCAGGCTTTGCGGCTGAAGGCATGAGCTTGGATGCCGATTTTGAACTCGACTGCCCGTGCTCCGTCGACAAAGGTGCAGACTTCGTAGTAGAGCCGACGCGCTTCGTAGTCGACCCGACATGCTTCGTAGTCGACCCGACACGCTTTGTAGTCGACCCAACATGCTTCGTCGTCGACCCAACATGCTTCGTAGTCGACCCGACATGCTTCGTAGATGACGCGCTCGAATACACCGTCGATTTGTTTTCGCATCTTGAGACTGAAGGGAGCCCGGCAGGTGTGCTTCCGCAGTCAGTCGCAAGTCTAGTCTTCCGAGGAGTCGACAACTTAGGAAGCTTCGAGTAGGGCGAAAGTCCGGTTTGTTGGCCTCTGCTCAGACGCAGCGACCTCTGTGAGGTCGCTGCGACTGAATTCGAACCTGGCAACGCCCTCTTAACTTTTAGGATGCCCTGGGAGGATCCCGCAGTCTTCTTTGACGATCGAGTAGTCCGGGCTTCTTGTATCGGCGTGTCGGTTGAGGATGCCTTCGCCCCGGAGGACGGCTCTAGGGCCAGAACCCTCGACCTCGTGCACGGACGCAACGTCAAAGTACTGGACGTGCTAGGCGTCTCCTTGACCGCACTCTTTTCTTGCGTCATCACAGAAACGCCGCTGATGTCTGGGCAATCGCCGATGGAACCAAAATCTTTCGAGAAAGCGGGCTGTGTCACGGGCCGGGGCAACTCTTCTTCGGCGTTCATGCTACCAAAGCTTACGGCCACGAGGGACGGCTCGGCAACGTCGAGCAGCATTTCCTCGACAAAAGGTGAAGCGGGAAGCGCAAATTCTAGCCGTTTCTGGGACCTTTCTAACGGCGTCGCTTGCCCACAAGCGACGTCCTTTGGCTCGTCGAACGTCGCCGCTGTTCGACGAGCAGTCGCGGCATCGTTGACGGTTGAGTTAATTTGAGCATCGGGGTCCTTTAGATGACTGCTTCGAGCGCTGCGGCTGTCGATTGCGCTCGCAACATTGTTTTCCCTGGCAAGCGTGAAGGTTTCGCTGGGACGCTGTCGCACAACGTCTGTGCCACACAGTGAAACTACATTTTCTTTCGAAACCACAAACGTTTTCCTGCGACACAATGCAGACGGGTCAGAGGGCGCACTTGCGGTAGTGGGAGTTTGAGAAGCCGCTGCACCGGTGGGCAGACGTTCTTCGGCGCAAGTGACTGCGACGTCGGCGTGCCGTCTTCCCGCATCCGCAGTCGGCTCAAACTGCTCTTCAGACAAGTTGCCAGAATGCTGCGGGACAGTTTCGCGCTTCTCGGCACTCTGCACCGCCATGCCGACGATCTTCTCCGACGCCCCTGCCTGGTTTGTCACAGATCTGTTACGCTTCTCGATTGTGTCGTCGATTACCGCGATTGTTGTTTCGACACTCTGCGTCTCGAAGTTTTCTAGCGGCCTCAACACACCCCGCGAGTGTGTCACCAAGCATTCTTGACCTCTCGTCGCTTCGCTGACGTGCCGGACGCTTTCACCCATTTCCACATCCTTGGCAACCTTGAGAGACTTTGACGCACTTCTCGAGCCGCCCGCCAACTTGTCTTGCCGTACGAGCTTTTCGTCGACGACCTCCGAGGTAACATCAGGAGGCTGGGCAATTCCGCGTGCAATCAGCTCTCTGCCCGAGACGGTGATTGACTCGCAGCTCCTCTCAAACGGACAAGCGACTTTGCCGCGCCGCCCTTCCAAGTTCACCACCGCAGACATACCGAGCACAGACCTCGTCTGCTTCTTTGATCCGGACGGACCGAGGACAACGCTCGCATCTTCCCCGTGCGACGCCGGTTTCGTGGGAGAGAAAATGTGGTCGAGGTGCCTGAACGAACTCAATGAGCTGACCGCCGCAGGTGAACCCACATCCTCCGGCATCGCGTCGCTTCCGTCAACAAACGCGATGCTGCTTGTTCTCATCTGACGACCGGATGACTCGCAAAGAAGCTTCCAGTCCTTTGGCTCCGTTATGACGGGGTCCAAGGGTCCTGCGTGGCTCTTCTCGATGCTCATTTCCGAGGCACCGCCAACCTTTAAACTGTGCTGACGGAGAGCATTGCTGTCCTCCATCAACACTGTATGTGTGGAGGCTGCCCTAGCGGACTTTCCAATCATGGACTTCCCCGTCATGCCCAGAAGGGTCAATTCGAGGTCCATGTCGCCCGCAGTTTGCGCGTCACAATCGGTTCCGACCAACTGCCGGAATGCTCTCGAAAGAGAGCCCTCTTCGGCTTTCTTGACCAAGTGCTCCACAGTGCATTTCGAAACGTCCTGGACAGGCATTGTGGCCTCTCTGTACTCCTCGCCTATCATGGTTGACTGGAACGGCACGTTTTGCATGAACATCGACTTGCGAACGAGTGCCGTGGTGTCTGGCGCTGACTGCTCCATGTCGGACGTGTCCAGTTCGAGCGAGTCGTCACTTGCAGCCGGCCCCTTGGACTTGCTCCTGTAGAATCCAGTTTTCTCGTGCGGCGGCAGAGAGTCCGACTCCGACGGAAACGACGGTTGAGAAGCGTCTGTCTGCGAGGCCTCGAGTGTCAGCGCCTTGACCCCACTCCGCAAACTTTCGCAGACGTCTTTCGCTGGCGATGCACCGAAGACTGCGTGCATACAACCTTGCAGACCCAGTGCTGCTTCTGCCTCTTTTGTGCTTCTGGAAACTTGTCCACCTTCAAGGTTATCTCGAAGTCCATCCAGAAGACCGCCAGCGCCTTCAAGTTCGTCCGCGGCAAAGCCTGACCCTCTCCTGGGAGCATTGTTTTGTTGTTTAGGCTCCTCGCAGCGTACCGTACACGTCTCTCGGAAACTCGACGGAGGGCAATGGTCGGTGGGGTCCGGTGCTACTGACTGTGCCCAGAAACTGCCAGGAGCCATACTTCGCCGAGTCATGTCCATTACATCGCTATCAGCAGGCACAGAATCCTGTCCATCACCTGGAAGAAGCGCACCAGTTATGGTGACGCAACTCATATCCATGGGACCCATCGTAGCAGAGTGCACAGTTGAAGCACCGAGCACTCGGGTTTCGGTGACGTTGGTCATCTCCATCTGCACAGCCGAAGCGGACGATGCAGATGGAAGTTCACGCAGAGCTGTCCGAGCAGCACAAGTAGTGTCTATGACACCGTGCCTCGCAGACGACGTGGCCGGAACACGCAGAGAAGTCGCCGTCGTGCAAGTCATGTCCATGAGGTTAGAAGGTTGACGCAAACTTCTCTCAGCCGCAGGGACGTCCTCTGTGACGGAAGCGACATTTGTGGCATCCCCCAAGGTGGACTGGTCGGCTGGACGGAGCTGAGCGGTTACGGAAGCGGCGTCCATGGAGGTCATCTCCATCTCTTCACCCAAAGAGAAGTACCTGGATGCCACCTCAGTGCGTACACTCGTGCCAAGCGGACTGTCGTCGAAGGCCCCGTCACTTTTTTGTTAGGATCGACAGGAGGCAAAGTCATCAGAAAATGCACGGCATTGTCTTGGCGCTGGAGGATTGCAAAGGGGTCGGCTGTGTCTTCCGGGCAACAGTCTGTGGCCACGGTGGACGTGGCTCCAGACCTGCACGAAGCCGAGTCGGCAAAGGAACGACATGTTCAAGTAGGTAGGGCAATTAACAAAAAGCAAGTGTGCAAAGAGCTCGTGTAAATCGAATATGATTGCAAAATACCCAGAGCGTTTTGGTATTTGCCCTATCCACTTTTTCTTGAACCTAGTCTCGGGGTATTTATTATGGAAGACTGCTTCGAAGTTCAAGATCACGACCAACATTTCACTAAGAGGTAAAGCCCAATAGAGTTGGGGATGACTCTTACGGGGCTATCAGTTGCGGTTCCTTTTGGTCCATTTACAGGTCTTCCAAATTAGCAACTATCTGTAAAATGCGTGTGCTGACCGACACCAACAAGGAATTCAATATTTTAGAAAATTCAAGACAGATATAACTTATTAAAAAACATTACACAGTGAACAACTTTCTGTGTCAATATATAAGTAAAGAGTGCACGGTCATGACTTGCATCAATGCTAGGTACACACGGGCACGTATAGAAAAGCTCAAAGTGAATGTCTGATAAGCAGCTGAAAACTATGTTCGACGTCCGGTAGTTGGCGACAGGTTAAGGGGGACATGGGTCTTTGGAACCAAAAACTTCCTAAAACTCCATTCTTTTGAAAATGGCGATGTTGACCTCTACAGCTGTTCTCCTGAATCTACCAGGCTTCTAATTTCATGGATGAATATTTGAGAAACATTTTTATAATGTTTATGTCGGCTAAATGCACATTCAAGTTGGCTAAAATAATTTTTCACAAAACTCAATTTTTGGATTTGTTGAAAATTTGTAGGAATGATATCTCGGCATCTGGAGCAAATAGCTTTTTCTGAAGCATGTAGCCAAATGTGTGAAGCATACAATGTTGAGCAGATTTTTTCATTATGTCTAGAAACTTTTCTTTGATTTTTTGTTTTATTACTTGTTAGCCATGCATTGAGCACTTAACTTCAATGTGTGGAAAAATCACGAATAATGGGTTTATCTTAAAAGTACTTCCAACATTGTATTCTCTACACTTCACAGCATCTAACCATGTCTTAAAAAGGATATTTTGTTGAGCAGTTTTTTCTCTATTGTTCCTCCAAACAAAGGCAGGCAAGTTTTAATTACCTTGAGGACAATTCTACAGACTGAGAAAATGACCAGATATATGGATTCAGCACAAAAAGCTGAACAAGCTTGTGCAGTTTCATTGGGTTTGGTCATAAAATAAAAAAACAGAAGCTCCAAGACCAGTGTCCCCCTTAAAGGGATACAGAATCTAAACTTCAATGCACGACAACGTTCAGAAACAAGTTGAATAGGATCAATACCTAAAAATGATGATCACACAGTTGTATTTTGAGAGGATGGCTATATTTTTCCTTCTTAATGCTGGATTTTCGCGAGCGCTTCAATTTTGGCCATCGGAGAGTGCAATGTGTCTCGGGACATCTATCGTGCCAGGTTGTGCCTGCGACGTCGTAGGATTTCTCAGGGTCATGCATACCGTAGTTATAAAATTTGCCACTTGCTGGCGTTAACACATTATAACCTTGCTATGTCGAGGTACCTGAAGACCAGACGGCAGCATGACCACAACATCTCCACCACGTTCGCGGAGTGTTTGTGCTGCAGGCTGCATACAGTTGCAACTAAAATACCACATCAGCACGAAGATCACGTTCGGCTGCGCTGGCGCAGGTTTGCTCGCCAAGAGATCGCAGTCAAGCAACGCGGTTATTCGGTAGAGCCATGCCGTTGTTTGGTCCACATACTACTTTAGTGCCTTTGCAATCCTTTCGTAGTAAAGTTCCGACTTCAAAAACGATGGCCGCACAAACGTGGAATACAACGGACGAGTGGGACGGGCGGTACGAGCAGCTTCGGTAGTTCCTTCTCATTCGCAACCAGGTGGACTGGCGCACTGGCGTCTCGCCATAAACGCACAGAAAGACTGCGAACATTTGACGAAGCAAGCAATCTTCTCGAAGAGGTCGGCTTTCAGGACATAGACTTCCATTAACATGAAAATGGCTCTACAAAGCTTGTCGACGCAGCCCTGCATGGTCTCAACGGTAACATTCTCCGCCAATCTATTGCGCTTGTGTACAGACGCGATTCATATGCACCGGTACGCCGTTATCCCGTGCGGTGCAGCGCCGCTCTTACGGGTCCGACGACGATGGGTCCCTACGACAAAGCTTTGGGGGCGTCCGCGATGTGAAATTTGTAGCACAATTAATCAATCTTAAAACATTTTTTCTTGTGTTTTCCAAACGACGACTAGAGTTCAAGGTTTCTCTATTCGGTGGGTCATGTTTAGGCAAAGAAATAAGTGCTAAAAATTTTGTTTCTGTACCTCCTTAAGAATACAGTAGCGCACCCCCGGAGCGAGCTTTCTGCTCTCGACAATGCTTTGGCACAAATGCAGCCAAAGCCTGGCAGAAGCCAACGAGCAGATGCTGAAGCTTCTACTGCATCCTTAACTTGTTGCCAACACAGAGTGCCTTCAGGTCCTTCCATTTTCCGACTGCTGGAACCTCTGCCGGATAGAACAGCCCTATGTGGCTTTATTAGAGCTCCATTAAGAGTCTACTGGACGTGCATTAAATGGCAATGGCTCCAACCAAGTCAAATTGCAATTCATCCCTCTGAAAGGGGTTTACTTTCAAGCAGTCCAACCAAAAGACTGCAGGGAATGCATCCACCACGTACCAATCGGTGCCAACCGCGGGCTCGTGTTCGCCTCTTGAATCAACTGCCACAGAAAGGAAAAGCACACAAATGGTTCAAACAATTGCTGGCCACTGGGATGAACAATATCCACTGAAAACCTGACGAGCTTCACGGCCTTGCTGAAAAAATTCTTAAGGACTTTTTTTGGGCGCTAACAGCATTTACTACTAAGCTCGACCTATAAGCATTACAATTTTAGCCATGTAGCAGTTGTAAGAATCTAGGAGCAAGACCGGTACGACCATAAAAACAATCGAAAGGCGACATGCCAGTCGCCTTTCGTTGTGCTTGGCTAAGCAGATACGCCTGGGGTGTGCAAAACCCCGACGATAGGAAGCTCTTGCTCATCGAAGGAAGAGCATCGAAACTATTAGCGTGCTGGAAAGCATTCGTTTGGGGCCCAAAACTAATTCGTCAGATTTGATACCCACCCTCTAAAGCAGTGGTCTCACTCATTTGAGTTGCTCCTGCTTATCGATAGTTTGTGCAGTTGACATGCATCCTTCAACGAAGAGCTCGCACTTCCAGCCTAGCGAAATTGTTCTACACTACAAAAAACTGAAAAGGCAAAAAAAAAAAAAGAAAGGAAAGCGAAACAAAGGGCAAGTGAACACAGGTAAGTATAACCTATGTGAATACGTTAAAAGAGCAGAGCTACTTTTCGAGCAAAAATGAATCGGCGAGATGAGATCATTATAGCACATGCCATTTCTAGTGCTCAAGATTGGGAACAGAAAGTCATAGCCAGTTGCCCGTGGGCCGCGTGTTTGAGACCCCTGCTCTAAAGTAAAAATTAATGAAGTGTCAACGTAGTGTAATGTGCCTTTTGAACGACAACGAAAGGAGATGCAAAGCAATCTCACCGACAGAGGAGCCAGCCTCAGCTGTGTCAGCTGGAAAGAGCCTGAAATGGAACATTTGCCCCATTCATTACAACGATTGTACGGGATGTAGCTCACCGCTAGAGATACCGCAAAAACCAAAGTTCAAAGGTTGAACCAAGCGGTTAGAAAGGCTTCAAATTGTTTCAAACTTGCTACATCGAGAAGTTTGATCATTTGCAAGCTTACCTGACCGATAAATCTGACAATTTTTAAACCTATTGAGTTAAGAAATTCACCGATTTTCAAAATTTTAAATTTAAGGCATTGAGAAATATGCCAATTTCTGAACCTCCAAAGTTCAAAAAGTTGTATGAACTTTGAACGATTAAAGATGGTTCGATGATGAATCGAATTTTTCAAAAACTTGATTCAATCGCACCCTACAATACCTGCTTTGAACAATAAGCAACTGCTGCAAATTGCCAACGACCACACTCACGTTATGTGGACAAGAACATGAAAATAGGGAAGGGTGGTAATGCAACTTGAGCATAATTGTTGTTGTAGAAAACCAACAATCCCCTCCAAGTGCTCCAAGAAACATGTGAAGCTGCCAAACCAGCAAGTGATCTGGTGGCAGAGATGTCTTTTGCCTCGAGCCTTTCCACAGCTCATGTGTCAGCTTCAAAATGAAGAAAATACTGTTGTAAGAAAAGATAAGCCCAAAGATATAAGGCAGGAGATGTAAATAAAACGAAGCCATAAATTCGAAACTGCGAAACTAAAACCTGCGCAAGATTCAGAAACTTTGAATATCGCCAACTAGGAGTTCAAAAGTTTCAGAGTTTGCAAGCCCAAACCTGTCAAACTTGAATCTCAGGAGGCTTGGGACATCCCTACTTGATACCGTGTACTATGCAGCAAACACAGACAGTTCAGAAATTTGCGAGAAGCACCCACTTGATTTGGGGAAGGTTCGAAAAGCTGACACGCTTGCTGGCCCGCCTCTCCGTCACGTCAACGTTCTGCACGAAGGAAGAAAGAGCGTCAACAATTACACTAAATCTCCAACCACTTAACCGACACAAAAAAAAAAAGCAGTTATTTATTTAGCTTTCAGAAAGCTGGTACACGACCAGACAACTCACGGTGTTGTTGTCGGCGTCTGCAGTGTTGGGCTTTGGGACCTTCAGGATCTAGAAAAGTCAGAAATTCCCGCAATTGCATTTCTATCCTTCAACTTCCCTCGCCAAGAATAGGTTTGATCCCTTTGAAAACTTTTAGCACTCAACAAAAAAACTAAAAAAAAGAAAAAGCAACGTTGGAATGTTTCAATTAATGAGAAACAAAAAATGCACTGCCTACGCTAAAGGAAATCCCGAATGAACAAAAACCGGTCATAGCAATAGCCATTCTTCGATACTCGTTTGCAGGTTCATTCAGCCAAACACATGCTGTGCAACACCCCCCCCCCCCCAAAAAAAAAGAAAAGAAAAAAGAAAACAAGGTTGCTAAGGTAGGACTTTTCTTAAGTTATAATGTCCGAGACAATGAAACAACAGTATCTTTTTAAGGATGATACCGAGGCTTACATTCCCGAGTTGCCAAGAATGTGTCTCAATATGGCTGCCAAGAAAAAGAGGCGTCAAAAAAAAAAAAAATGGGAAGCGATTTCCTCCACGCTAAATCCACAAGAGTTTTTACACGTCAAAAGTTGGTGGTAGAGACTTGGAAAAAACAGCCTGAACTTGGAGAACTACTCTCTATGTTCCTTCCCTAAGTTCAGGCTGTTTTTTCGAAGTATGTACCAACATGCTCAACTTATCACCGTTGGTGGTACAGCTTAACATTCTGCAGTCCCGGCTCCACTACCACTTCAACCCTTATGCGACGCCAGAGCAGTCTGGCACCTTTCCAAGTAATTTCAGTTTCGATTTGCTCCCCGCCCCTTCCAACTACCGTAAAGTTCCGAAAGAACGCCCACCCAAAATGAAGAGATAAATGGTGAAAAACATGGGGTGGGCTATCGTTTGGGACGCCACAGCAAAACTTTATCAAAAACAGGCTACTAACTAAGACGCGGAAACTGATACCACAGATCGCGGACACCGTAAATTTGCGTTTCACGATGCGATAAACACGCGGAAACCCGCTACAAACTTGCCTGTCACAGGAGCCGACATCGCACGCGCAGATCGCGGACAAAAAGGCAGGAATTCGCTACAAACTCGTATGTTACGGGAACAAGTACCGCAGATCGCGAACGCAGCAAAATTGTATTTCACAATGCAATATATAGTGCACGCGGGACCAACTCGCGTGGAATCGAGATCGCACACGCAGATCGCGGACAAAAACGCGGGAATCCGCTATAAACTCGCTTTTCTGACGCGCCGGTACAGCAAATTGCGCAATTCATGCGATTCCCGTCGGACACTGCGTGTCGTCCGACGGAAATCGAGGGTGGGCGATGTTTCGGAATTTTTATGTTACACATATTTAGCCAGAAAAACGGGATGGGCGACCTCTCGGGGGCGGGCGTTCTCTCGGAACTTACGGTAGTACAGTGTTCTAGAGGGTTGTAGTGGCAAGAGCGGTGGCCGCTTTGTGAAGATTTTGCGCGTAGACGACACCGTGGCGCTGCTGTTCTGTGCCCTAGGAGCGCGCCCCCGCCAGCCCCATCATCAGCGCTGTTCGGCGCTTACTACTGTGGTTTGACAGGAGCTTTTGCGGTGCGAAGCAATCACTAATGTAGTTCTGTATACTCCGTTTCACCTTATGTTGTACCGCAGAGAAGGCAAGAAGCGCGAGCTCATAGCGTTGGCAGCTGCTCTTAATGCACGAGAGCTTGTGCCGCCGAGATGTGCCCTATAGAGCAAGGAGCTCGCGCTTGTAGCCTTTATTGCGATACGACACAAGGTGAAACAGAGTATAGATATTGCTACAGGAACGTGCCCCCGTCAGCCTCGTCGTCTTCTTCGCTCATCGCACATCTGCCATCTGCCAGAAATTCTCCTAGGGCACAGAACACCAGCGCCACTCCGTGGCATCTACGTTGGCCGTCTTCACGCGGCCCATTGTAAGCGGGCGCCGCTCTTGCCACTACACCCTCTAGAACACTGTAACGGTAGGCTTTTTCTTAAACTTCTTTGTTTACTTCTTTTGGAATTTTTTTTTGTTGTTACAGAATGTTGAATTTTGTTCAACCTCGCACTTTGTTGTAAATACTGAGATGTAAAGATTAATAATAAACTCTGTATTCGACAACTTTTAACTCTGTGTTCGACTATGTTCAAACAATTAATTATCAATTTACCCAAATTTAGACAATATCGCTATTTATGAATATTCTTTTCTTGTGACGACCATCGAAGACGAATAGATTACCCCCAAATGTTTTCATGGATGTCTCTTCCGCCAAAGCATTTTAAGAAAAATTGCTGGATTGGTTTTCTAGCAAGTAGCTGAAATTCCTTTCTTTTTTTTTGCAATAGCCTAGATTAGAATTATTCAATGTATACTTCTTGTGCTATGCATCTTTGTAAATGTTATCCTATACCCTCCTGCAATAACCCACAAGGGTTGGCAGTATTAGTTACAGCTCCAAACAAACAAAGGGTGAGAAAGGCCGCTCAAAAAAGAGATGTCAGTGCAAGGCCGAGGAGCCAGTGAACAGCACAATGTCTCAAAAAGTACAATACAAGAAATATGTTGCAGGTTGAAGGCATAAAGACATCAATTAACTTTTGCCCATAAAACAGTGTCTTATAAATAAACAATTTTTTTACAGGGCAAGCTACAGTGCCACTTGGAACAAAATCTGTGTTTGGCATGTGGGAAAAAAACACAGGCACTCAAAGGGTTAACAAGGAATGAGACAAAGCAATATAACCTTGTCTTTGGAGCTTTCAGAAAATTGCTGACAGAATTGGGCATTGTCATGCAAACAATCCAAGGTCATAGTTGGTAGTGAAGGGCTAACAAACTGAAATAACTTAAAACTGCCTTCCTAGGACGGCCACGATGGCAACCATTTAAAAAGATGATAAAAAAAAACATGAACGTAAATTCAGATGGTGTGCTTTGGGGAGGTGAAACTGAATGCCACATGGATGCAAAGATCATCCTTAGGTTGAGTAGTCCAGAATGGGATATTTTGACCTGGCACGGTCAATAAATTTCTGCACGTATT
Source organism: Ixodes ricinus (assembly GCA_037355805.1). Lineage (NCBI taxonomy): Eukaryota > Metazoa > Arthropoda > Arachnida > Ixodida > Ixodidae > Ixodes > Ixodes ricinus. Next base: position 71,493 of record JAZHYW010049197.1, on the reverse strand, counting down.
TCATAGTTTAAAAAATTTAACTCAGCGTTAATGTGAAGTTAGCTATGGAGGGTTCTTTGCAGATTGCGAATGAAAGCGCATCGCAGAAATAAGCGGGCCACTATCCAGCACAAATTTTCGGACACCAACTTGGAACCAAAGATTTTGCTAGAAACAAAAGATAAATTACACACAAGAAACACATTCTGTGCATTTTCTGCTTTTGTAGTCCAAAAAGTTATGCTGCAAGCCAGCACTTTGCTTGTAGTATGTACAATTTCTCAACTTATCTTTCCATTTTATCGTATCATAATCATCTCAACAATGGCAACCAAGGGAAGGGAATGAGTTTTAAACCTGGCATAAAGTACTGCCATTGAATCTGCTTCCTTACCGAAGATCGTCTGCGCTTCCCGACTTCGACGGTGCTGAAATCAGAAAAAGAAAAATGTGACCATCACGAGACCTGTTTCGAGGCACGACACAAGCTAAATCTACTTGCACCAGCCTTACCTGACCCGCCCTGTAATGCAAATAATTCTGTATACAATGATGGGATACTCATTTCAGACTCAATTCTTTACTCCAATCGTACTTTCCCGGGAGAGATGTTCGACGTGTGTCACGTGCCAGGTGCTGACTTTGCACAATATTAGTTACAGCGCTCACAGCATCAGTGCAAAGCTAGGTTCAAGTCAGCGCTGTTACGACAAGCCAACGTACGTAAGAAGGGCCTTTTGACGAAGATGCCCGGTTGTGTGGTCTATAGCCAGCGAATATAGACCACACAAGCCGAAAATTTTGCTCTCTGGTGGCTCTAATGAGGAATTGCATTTTTTCTCCGCAACATTATTTTTTAGGAACATTTCGGTGCGGACACTTTTATCACAGGACTGAAAGACCTATCCTGACAGTGAAGTCCAGCCTCAATCTTCACCCTACCAGGTTCAAGTACCAAGGGAAAGATTAGGGACCAACGCTCATTGCAGAGTGTGTGTTCTTAAGGTTTAACTTCTTATCTCGTGGAATTTCGACAAATAATGAATATTGAGCAGGATGAAAAGTTTGCTTTGTGAAGAACGTGGTTAATTGCAAGTTGAAATATAGATGTGAAGGAGGCTGGCCTCCTTGAAATATATTTTTATTGCACGATCAAACGACCCCAATCGCATGGGGGCAAAGGTCCCAAAAGGACCCCCACCGCATGAAAGAGCCCGTGCGTTGGTGCCTAAAAAAAACACAAATGTGAAGAAAGTGGGCTACTTTACACTAGCCGGAGGCACGGCAACCATCTGCAGTCCAGAGGACCGCGGGTGGGTGCCGTACGTGCCCGGCTAAGAAGTCCTGCGGAAGATACACTATGGTTAGGATTCCGTGTTTTCAAAGTTATTCTCGTGAAATTCGGAGGGCGCTTTACCGAGTTTATTTTTGCAGAGAATTCAGAGGTTATCGGAATTTATTTTTGTTAGATTCCCAATTCCTTGAAATTCAAAGTTCATTTTACTGCGCTCTTACATTTTACAAAGTCAAGAACCCAAATAATTAAAATTTGGGTACCATGATTTGTTGTTCTGAAGGAACCTCGATATGCTAAAAGGCAGACCCCATGTGTCAAAAGTTTTAGATTCCAAAGGAAAATGAAGTGACATCTCCTCAGGACAACTGACCCTGTGCTCTTATGCAGTGTAAAACATACGGTAGTCTTTTTAGGATAAATCTGAATTACTGTATTTTCTAGGCTATAGTCCACGGACTATACATGCTTAAAAGTTGAAATTTTAAGCAATGCGGACTATACAGGATTTCTGTTCAATATTGTGGATTATGACGAAGACTGATTTTGTCAATGAAAGAGCATGTTAATGATGCTTTATGTATATTATAGGCTAATTTGTGAGCTAAGAGAGCAGACCTTTGTCAAGGTGTGCCGTGTATGAGAAGATCTTCGTGTCGACTAAGCACCAGGTGCGGACTATGCACTGGGTGCAGAATATCTAAGCAAAAACTTTTTTGACCCAAAATTTGCTTCTGCGGACTATGGGTGCGGACTATAGCCCGGAAAATATGGTAACAAAAAAATTACCAGCGAGAGTTTATTATTTTTTTTGTTTTGATTTGTCCGAAAAACACTGAACCCTAGCTATACTGTATGCCTGTGGTGAGGGTATTCCCTATTTCAGGGGTTCTCAAACTAGGTTCCGGTGAACACGGGGGTTCCACGAGCTGGTCTCATGGGTTCCGCCGAATACCCAAATTGCAACCCCCCCCTGCCGCAGGCTGCGCGCCAGGACCATGCAAAGCACCTTCATCACACTTTGTACTGACATTGCGATTGAAATGGTGGGGATATATGGGAACCAACACAAGCAAAATTGCCTACAATTGTGCATCTGTTGCTTCTTGGTCGGCAAACATGAAGGAGGGGGAGGGGGTTCTGCGGCAGTTTTTGAGACTTCCTGGGGTTCCGTGAGGCCAAAAAGTTTGAGAGCCCCTGCCCTATTTTATCCACACACAAGCACGTGCACACGCACGCACGGTGTTTCACATACTTTAGTCAAAGTATAAAAATGTTGGTTAATTTTAGAAAGAAGAAACCAAAGGAATGTTTGTTCATTGTTTGGACCAAGTCAGGCTATATTTGTATTTTGTCCAATTAACTAATTATTTACAATTAATTAATGAACTTTTGAAATATTCACTGTAGAGCAAAAGGTCCAATGACAAAGTTGTGGAGGGTCCCCAGAAACATCCAATTTAGTGGTTTTTGTCAAGAAATCCCTAATACAACTCGTTTTTCTGGGCTTCAAAAAAAGTGCACATTAAGAAAAAAAAACACAAAAAAATGTGAATCTGTTGACAGCGCCTTGTCGACAGTGCTCTGTCCAGCAGGCGGGCCTAGTTTATTCAAGCCACAACTGACAGCACTGCAATACAAAGTGCACAAACGCAAAAGCGCATGTCTTTTTTTTTTTTATTTGTGGGTTTCTTTACGTTTGTAAAAAAGAACCATACTAAGGTTTCATAAAAAAACTGAATTGGACGTTTCTCAGGGCGCTTCACAACTTTGTCATTGGAACTTTTTTATTCAATAATCTTAATTAGTTAATTTAGTCTGACTTGCTCCAAGCAATGAACGAACTTATTCCTTTGGATTCATCTTTCTAAAATGCACCAAAATAATTTTAAACCTTGAACAAATTTATGCGAAACACACATATATATATCTATATCTATATCTATATATATATCTTCAAGTTGTGGGGAGCCAAAGGCGTCCGCATAGATGTAAAAAGGCCACCGAGGTTGAAACAGACTCTGATAGTTTAATTTGAGGTTTCGGAGGGGGACCTCTCTCTTCAAGCGTGACTTAAAAGTGAACAGGGTTACAGCAGGACAGAGATTCTCACTCGTAAAGGGAGAGGTGAAAGCAAACTAACAACCAAGGAAAAGGGGAGGAAGGGGGAAGGAAAAAAAAACACAGCAAAGCAGAAAAAAAAAAAGTTATTGGGGATTTTTGACTGAAATTGTGGAAATTACTCTATAAATCTCAATGACTTATGGTGTTAATATCCCGGGATCCTCGTTAATCACTCTTCGGACTGTGTTGAGCCCGCGAATTTGGAACGATTCCTTCTGTTCCCGCTCGCGATATGAACAAAATGCGCACAAAGCGTGACGGTTAACTTCTCGAATGAGTGGTCAGGATGAGGAGGGGCATTCTCTCCCCTCCTCCTCCTCAAGATTTGCGCTCTAATTCAGCATTGCACGGAGTTGTAAAAGTCTTTCATTTTTGTTTTCCTTCCTCCTTCACTTCCTTTTCCACTAAAGTAGTCTGCTCAGCCCCATCACTAGTGTGTAGGCATTTAAATGTAAGCTTTCGGGTTCTGTTTGTCAATTTTGTGTTCAAACTTTTCAAGTATAAATACTTGAACACCTTCCGTGCCCAACGCAAAAGCGAACTATGTATCGCCGAACGCTCGTTTTCCACCCAAATGTGGCGCTAAAGATCGGAACTAGATGCCGAGAGCTTCAGCACTAACCGTTATCTCATTAGAAAGTTGTGATTTTCTGACATTTGCAATGGCAGGACAAACACAAATAGAGCAAGGGGCTTTAACACGCATGGCAGCGTGCTTACAATCCACCTCTTGGCGAACATGTGCTGCCACCTGGACACGCGACTGGGTTCGAGACTGAAGGGCTGTTCATACTCTGTCGTAATGTCAATGAGCGCACGCACTTGTTGACGCTCGCTGACGCTGTCTGCAAACGGGGTGTCTGCACTACAACGTCAAGTTGGAACGCGGCGCTGTGCTGAGCAACTTGACACGCGACAGCGTAGCTTGCAACGGACTTGACACGCTCTACGTTGGACGACGACGGCGCCGACGGAGGCTATCCTAGAAGACCTCGAGCGAACGCCTCATTCGGGAATCCGCTTGTCGAGGTCAGTTGGAGTGTGCGAGATGCTCATTTCTGGGATCTGAAACTGTCGTTCTTGCCGTGTGTCGTGTTCATGTGTTGGTGTGCGTATTTAATGTTCGTGCGCTTGACTGGGAGTGTGTGCGTGCGTGGATGTGGACTGCTCCCAGGATGCGCTACCAGTGATGAGACTGGCCTAAGGCATTTTGGCGCACATTTTGGAGCAACCAAAACGGTGTTTTTGAGCAGCAAATAAGCCTTTGGAGCAACCAAAACAGTGTTTTGGAGCAGCAAAGGCGGCTTTGGAGCAGCCAAGACAGTGTTTCGGAGCAGCAAAAATGGATTTATAGCAGATATTCTTAGGAAAATAAAAATCTCCGTTTTAAGTGCTGTACAAATGAAGGGCACTGGGTTGTGTTGTGTTCTAATGTGACCTGTTGTGACGGAACTCGCTGCTTCTCTTTTACTGCTCAGACATCCCACAAGTGTACAGTGCTGTAGGCATTGCCAAGCAATTTCGAAAACCGCTTGCCACTCTTTTACTGGTTCCCGACGTGCCAGATTTTCGTCAAAAGTAAGCAAACGTGAAACAATGAATTGCAAGCGTCCCGGCTGGTGCCTCAGTCACGCAATCATGTTCGCATGCAGGTGAGGCCAACTTTGGCATACTTGCTGTTGGGCATGCTTCGCCGCGCGAGCGCAGACAACGGCTGTCCGATCGAAACCGAAACCTTGCCCCTCAGCTCCGTCGCTAACTTATCCCCAAAATTGTACACAAAATGTAACTTTCGAGCATGCGACAAAAACAGTCCAGTGGCGCGCGCTTGCCAGGCCGGCAAACAAGGTACAAGCTAAACACACAAAAAATAAAGAACCCGAGTGCATCCATGCAAGACATTGCGAGCCAGCCTCAAAACGTTCTTGGAGCGCTTTGTTCAACAACTGAACTCGAGACAAACAAGCACGCTGTGCGGGGTCAGAGTGCAGACATTGCCATCTTTGCTTTAGCTCACTTCTCTTCACCAACTTTCTTTGACGGCAGATTTTTCACGTACCGAGGTCCCTCTCGAAAGAAGGCCCACCGAGAAGAATCTAGATAATCAATACTTTGACAGAGCATTATGTGAATTGAAGATGGATTTTTGTAGTAACCTATGATTTAAACAAGAACAGGAATGTTGATGAACATGCGGCGGTACTTAGTTTCATTTTAGAAAGTACCATATCTGCAGTGATGTGGGGACGGCAACATTCGACGTCGCGCGACCCCGGTGACTGAAAGGCAGTGACCAAATATAGTTTTCCCACGGCCGTTGCTTCAGCTCACAAAGTAACTCCTGCCGCGCAAAAACGTGGTTTCGTTTCACAGCACGACGGCATGGCTGGTACCCGGCACGCTAGCGTCCGAGCGTCTGCAGACATCCGCGTCTATCGCTGAAAATATAAAGAAAAGAGACGAGAGAAGAGACCCACAAGACGAAAGCACGAAACGCGAGACGCCGGGAAAACCATGCAAGACTGGGTGGACAATTGATGCACGGTACTTTGTGTCAGGCGGCCGCTTGCGCCACATAACACACGCCTGCTCAATTACAGTACTCAGTTTAGTTTCGGTTTTGAAAGGCAACCTAAATTGGTCGTTTGGCGCAGGCTTGGCGCAGATTAGAGCACTGCACGGGCCCGGGCCAGCCCAAAGCCCGGCCCGGCCCGCGGGCCGGGCTCGGGCCGGGTAGCACGTATTTTCTCGGGCCCGGGCCGGGCCCAAGCTTGAACTAAACATTTTTCGGGCCGTGCCAGCCCGGGCCGGCCCGGGCAATCGTATGCCGCAAATTCTAAAATTCTCTAGAGCAAAAAGTGTGCTCATTGATCGTTAACGTTGAATAAAAACAAACAGGCGAAATGCAAAATAATTACTGCGCCGTTAAAAAGAAACGAAAAAAAAAACACGTCTTATATTTGGAAAGTTTTTTACGTGGATAAAAGGAAACGTTTATGATTCCACAAGCATAGTGGGAAAGTGCGGTCAAGAAAACGAGGGCACTCCTGTCGCAGCGTACAACATGAGTGTCTTTTTCTCCTGCTTTTCAAACTTAAAAACAAAACAAACAAAAAACGACGTGAGCTTCACTTTGCACTTTGTGCAGGGGGCCTTACTATGCACCCCAAAATCAGCTAACTATCATGCATAGTTTTAGGCTTATAGACCCTTTCTTCAAGGGCGCCGCCATCTTGAATTGACGTCACTTCCAGTATGGGCGAAAACATTGTTTTGCCGTCGCCACGCCAATAGAAGACACTTAGGATATTAGCGTAACCGTCACACATTATCGTTTTGCCTCTTCCTTGTTTTCTTTTACCAGTTACAGGTTGAAACATTTTAGTATTCTTTTGTCGCCCATACCGAATACGCCTATTAGGTGCCTGGGGACGAGAGTACACAGAAAAATGTCAATACAGACTTTTGAAGATGCACTAGCGTGATTGTGATTGTCTCTTCACAAAAAAACATGAGGCGAGGAAAGTTCTCTGTGAAGGGAATTGAACAACGAGAAGTCCAATACCTCTTCAAGAAATGTATAAATAAAATATTGCCCACTTTTTTTCCCCAAATCATCTATAAAGTGCATATTTCGCCCATATTCTCGAAAATACATCCTCTACTTTATCGCGTAAAAAAAAATCGGTCCAAGTTGAAAAGGAATTTAAATCAAATATGTCCGCTTTATGCTTGGAAAGTTTTTAGGTTAAAGCCTGCAAACTTTTTCGGGCTCATGTATATAATCTGTCGGGCTCGGTCCAGACTGAGGCTTCTATCTAAGAATTCTGCCGGGCCCGGGGTCGGGCCTGGGAGTTTCTCTTCCGGGCCGGGTTGGGCCGGGCCTAGAAATTAAATATTCTGTCGGGCTCGGGCCGGGCCCGGGCCGTGCCTTTACCCAGCCGGGTCGGGCCGGGCCTAGAAATTAAATATTCTATCGTGCTCGGGCCGGGCCTCGAGCCGGGCCTACGGGTCGAGGCGGGCCTAGAAATTCCGGCCCGTGCAGTGCTCTAGCGCAGATTACCCATATTTTGGCAGAATGTAGCAGGATGTAGCAGGGTTAGCCCCTTGGCGCAGTTTGGCGCAATTGGCGCAGCAATCACATTCCTGCGCTACTCTCGATAGGCCTATCGACCTAACGAGCCGGTGGTGGTGGGCCGTGGGGTTGGGATGCCGGCAAAAGCTGGAAGCCCGATGACGCGCCGAAGGTAGGGTAATTAGAATTAAGGATTACCTAATGTGTGCGCTATTTATAATCATGTGCTAGTCGCACTCCACCGGCAGTCGTTCCCGATCAAAAAAGCGTCGTCGAATGTACGGGAACAGCGGACACATAACCTGTGTAAACGGTCTCAGCTTGTAAACGATAGTAGCGGTACGCGCATCCTGTATTGTTTGTATAGGCTTTGTAAAGTGCATTACAATTTCGAACGCATACATTGCGTAATTTAGGCATCGTCCGCTCTCTTCGGTGTCCGTTTAAGTAAGCGTGAAAGTCTACTATGATGATAACACACCGACTATCTGTCAGAAAGAGATCTCTATGGAATATCGAGTGCATCAATATCATCAAAGCATTCCGGTGGAATCGCCGGAGTCACTTAGCACTAGTTCGGGCGAACCTGCGAAGCAGCTAGGTTTGACAGACGCAATATCGGGTGTTTTTTTTTCTGGTGACATTTATGAGAAAATAAATGCTGGTTTGCACCCGTTTTCACTATCATTTGCTTGTTTTTGAACTATCGACCCCTACCCCGAATGGGTGTTTTTAGGCGTGACATGACAACTCGAGGACGAACCACTCTGACCAATTGCGTCTAGGCTAGGTGGCGCAAGCTATTGGGCAGGGGATCGAACAACAGGGGGCACTCTTACCCGTTTTTTCCCCACACCTCGGTGTTTACTCAACACAAGGCCTGTGCACATGCCCACAGGCCTTATGGGCATGTCCATGGCATCTACAATAGAGTGCGGGGCACAGCGTAATGTAAAAAATACTAACAATCGACGAAGTGACGTTCAGTGCCGGATCTACCCGGAAAGCAGTCGTCGGAGAATGCGAGCTCTACCCACTTCGGCTTTTGTGCTGAGCTGTGCACCGTGCATGCTGCATTGTTCACGCAGGCCGGAGTGGTAACAAAAGAGCCCCTCCTCCCCCTCACCGGAGAACACAAACTCCAGCCGAACGCTGGCGCAGCGTTCAATTATGTCGGCCGAGCGCTGAGTCATTGTATTTGTTGTCCCCATCCCTGTAGTTCTAAAGTTAAGGGCGCCACGATCGCTCCTCCTCCCCAATCGCCCATAGATAACCCATAGAGACGATGCGGTTGCCACGGAGACGCGCATGCGCAAAGTGGGGCAGTTTGTCGAGGCGCGCTGGACCAGCGTTGGTCCAGACTGCAAACACCATCGTTCGGGCGCTCCTCGGGGCGGCGTAGAGGCCGACGAACGTCGGTCTACGCCGGCGCGCGTTGCGTTCGTCGACTTTGGAGTATGAACAGCCCTTTAAATGGCCAGAGAACAATGCGCGCGCAAGGCCTCTCCCACCCCTTCGAAACCCAGGCCGTCAGCCACATCCTGTTCGCCCAGGGCGGATCCAGAACTCCGTTTTTGGGGGGGGGGGGGGCGAAAAATTTGTAAAGATACTACTCTCCCATTTTTTCTGGTGCACCGGGAGGTACGCCCATGGCAAATTGCCCTCCGAGAAGGGGGAGGGGGAATCGACTTGGTTGGGGGGGGGGGGCGCCGCCGCCGCCGTCCTTGCCCCCCCCCCCCCCCCCTTGGATCCGCCTTTGACTGAGCCGCTATGACCCAGATACGGTTCCCCAAACTCGCCTTTGTCCCCATCGTGGGTTATCTTCTGCCCTGAAGTCGACAGAAAGAAACCATCTTCCCCTCTGCTCGGCCAGAAGGAAGTGAGAAAGGATACAAGTACCATTTACTCTCGAACCGATGTTTCTACAAAAGGTCCATGACGTTCCAAAATTTCCAAAAAGATACAAGGCTGTGAAGACTCGACGACTTACTTGTCCGTGGTTTCTGGAACGGCGTTGTTGTCTGCCATGGTAGTCGATGATTCCGATTCTGTCGTTCGTGTTTGCTTTACGACGCTAAGCGCATCTCACTAGCTGACGAAGCGATCAACGTAACACAACAACCGTGACTGGCGATTGCCGGATTGTCGAACGCGAACGAACGCTTTTGAATCTCGCAAACCGACCATGGGTCACGTGACCTCGCATTTGTTTGCTGATGATGATAACTAGGTTCGTATTTTGCGATGGTATTTTGCTTACTTTGCTACCTCGTTGGTACTTTACAAAGTCTGCGACATCTGTAGAAGACTAAAACTGCCCAAATCAAAATTTTTGCCAAAATATTTTTAATTGTACTGAGAACAAATAAAACGCAGACCCACCATGCTACCGTGGGCACCGTGGGGATGCCGTGGGGTACCGTTGTGAGGAGCACAGTTGTTTTTAAGTGCTGCAGAGTCAACACTGGGTAAGCCGTAATGGCGGCCCCGGCGTCGAACACGTTTTCCCTGTTTTTCGGAGTGGCGTGCTTCAGCATGGAAACGTACCCGTAGCGGAACATTAAGTTCTGCCGCCTCTTCCAAGAAGACGCCGAATTTCGACACAAGATGAAGTTCGCCTTCAAATTCTCCAACCTGATCGGTACCGTGTACCGCAAGGGCAACCTCCTGTTCACTCCCGACGGCAACACCGTGGTCACGCCGGTCGGGAATCGCCTGTCGTTTTTCGACCTCCGAAACAACAAATCGGAGACCCTGCCTATCGAGAGCCGGTACAAGCTTCACGGCCGTCGACATCGCACCATCGGGCTATCTGTTTATTGCCATCAACGAAACGGGTGAGTGCAGTTGCATACCGTAACCGTACCGCTACCGTGCACCCGGAAGTTGTGTTAACGTCACGGTAACGGCGACCGTCATGCCGTTCCCGCCATGCAAGAACCGAACCGGTAATGTACCGCGAAGAAAACGTTCTCGCCAACCGAAAACTCTATTGTATCGTCTGGTGCTGTGAAGGCCAACGACCAGACTCAGATTCTGCAGGCAGAGATCCTCCTCACCATGGGGGAGGAGGAAGCAGGCAACGGTGACATTGTATTAGGGGGAGAGGAGGAAACGAGGCGAAAGTGGAAAGCGCGAACTGGTTGTCGGCCTTTAAGAAACTCAATTCAAGCCCTTCCCACAAAAGTCTGTGCTCGCCATCATTGGTGATTCCTCCTCACTAGTCACGCTCTTCAGCGTTTGCTCAGCTGAAGTGGAGCATGTGCAGACGCTTCCGAAGGTACAAAAGCTTAGGGAGTGGCCACAAAAAAATAATTAAGATTAAATTTGGCACATCCTAACCAGAGCAACAAGCTCAGTAGCGACGGGTAAGCTGAAACTAAGTGAAGCTCAAATACAAAAAGTATCAAAGTATTAAGAACATAATATCGAAACAGCCAGAAAGATAATGGACGTATGAGGATCTAATAGGAATCTTCAAAAGAAATTGGAGAAGCATAGAACTAAACAAGGAGGAAAGCAAAAACAGTGACACAAACCAAAAGCTGGTGGGATAAGGAGGTCAAAGCAGCCATGTTGCGGCACCAAGAGACATCTAGGAAGTGTAGGTGGGCAAAGAAAGGGAGCCCCTTGCCAGCTGAAGTAGCATCAAAATGCGAGAACTTCCAAGAGTGGAAAAGGAGACATCAGCTTTAATACAGGCCAAAATTGGGAGTGCAGGAGTACAGTGTTAGGGGAAAATTGGCTTAGAAGAACGGTAGGAATCATATGGTCGATCTTTTTAGACTTAGGCTAGGTGGCGCAAGCTACCGCATGTTGCAAAGCGTAGAGCCAATAACATCCATCCATTCACCTCACAGATAGATGGATGCTAACGGCTGTACCCATTATATCGGATGGTAGCTTGCGCCACCTAGCCGAGAAATTAAGAACCAAAAGACTCTGGTTTTTGCGCACGTGCAATACCCACACCTGGTGTGGACAAATGTGGGCTTTTTGCAAACATCGTGACCATCACTGCCATGCCAGAAAAAGCTCGGGAACATACCGCAAAAGCGTTTTAGCCAGCTGCCTATGTTTATATTAAACTGCCGGAATAAAAAAATAAAAAAAGTAATGGTGATAGTCAATAATTTGTTTGCTGTTCACAAGAACGGTCCGTTTATTTCTTTTTACTCTCTCTAACAGGCGAAGCCCTACTGTGCAGTCTGGTCAGTCGCACTGTCCTCCACCGGCACCATTTCCGGAAACCGGTAGCCTGCGTCAAGTTCAGCCCTAATGGGAAATGCTTTGCTGTCACCAAGGACAATGCAGTGTTTGTGTACAGGACGCCGGGGCACACAAAACGGGAATACGTGCCGTTCGCGCTGGAGCGCGTCATCACGACCGCCTATGACGAGACGACGTGCATTGAGTGGTCTTCCGACTCCCGTCTGCTTGCCGTCGGAAGCAAGGACATGTCCGTCAAGGTGTTGGCACTCCACCGGATGACAAACTTCGCAATGGTGACTCTCGGCAGCCACAGCGACGTCATCGTCAACTGCTTCTTTGAGAAGGACTCGGCCGACCTGTACACCCTGAGCCGTAATGGCCAGCTCTGCGTTTGGGAGGCAGATTGTGACCTGGCGGATTTTGTGTCTGCTCAAGGCAAGAAGGCGTCAAAGGAGGACAAACTGGGCGATGAAGACGACTTGGCTCAAGGCGGCGTCCACGGCTGAGAGGGACGTCACGGCTGAAGATAACGTCTTGCCCGTGGAGATCGACAGACGAGCCAAAGCTCAACGAGAGCAAGGTCCTCTTTCAGGTGATTTGACCGATTTGTAGCAGACGGTGATGTGGTTTGCATGTGATTAGAAACTGAAGTGTTTTAGTACAACCTTGCTTAATTTACAATATGCGTGATTGGTGGCCGACTCTAGATGAAGCTACTCCTGCAATGAAACAGTGCGGAAATAGTGAGTAGATTAGATATATTTGATTCCTAAAAATTGGCATAATTGTGGCCCCTGGAACAAGTTTCTAATGGCATTTTCTTAATGTCTGTCTTGGTACGAGAAAAACTAAATGCTTTGAGAGAATGATGGATCCATTTACCAAACTATGAGAATCCAGAAACTGGAATGGAATTGTATTTTAAAGTGGAAACAGTTGCCATAATCATGCCAAAATCTGTTATTTTTCTAGTTTATGTCCCAAAGAGGCCAAGTCTTTTGCAAAGCATTGGCTGCCATTTTAAAGAGATACTTCAACGAAATTTGAAATATTCCCGTCGTGTTCAAAGATAGGTTGAATATGATCCACAATATCCGTAAATGACAATCGCACGTTTGTATTTTGATCCTGGTGGCTGTATTTTTCGTTATAAATGGCCCACTCTGGCAAACGCTCGGAGAAGGCCCAGCTTAGAGCACGTGACATTCAACGCAATCGTGACGTAGGTCGTCTCAAGACGAGCAAAGCTACGGCGAGGCTGACGTCGAGAGGATGGCCTAGTCGTTCCAGCCACCGAAGCGGCTGCTTTTGTACGAATTTTGAGTGACGGGTTAATCTTCTATAATCTTGTAGGGGGACAATAGCGACTTCTGCGACACACAAAAGGGATTCTCGGGAAGAGGGAGTTCCTCCTTCCCCTTCTCTCGTCGTGGCCGGAGGCGAGACAACCTCCGTCACTAGCTGTCAAGGTTCCTAGACGAGCATTACAAACGAGGCGTTAGCGACATCCACCAGGTGCTCTTTGCTAATCGTTTAATTCATTTTAAAATTCCTTTTCGAGACTTTTTTAACAAGATATTGGTATGTTCCGTGTGATACTGCTATTTTGAACACATATAGACCAAAAAATGAGCGCCGAAATTTCGTTGTAGTATCCCTTTAAGGTTTTCCAGAATTTTTTATCGACTTTTTTAAACTGTTAGTTTTGGAATTTCTGAAGAGCAAATTGTTCTCGATATTTTTTGATAAGTTATTTTGATATTTTACAATAAGCAAGTTATTTCAGAATAAGTCAGGCGGCTTCCTGCCACTTCTGCTTCTCTGTGCTGCACCAGTGCATGCAGGAAGCCTGCTTCTCAGGCTGGTAGCCTCTTGCATATGTCAGGATTGCAGGCCTCTACACTTCATGTCCCAAGTTAGAACTTACTCAGAACTGGTCACCGGTTTAGCTTTTAGCATACACCACGAACGTTCGAGAGAATAGACTCGCAACCCGCACTCGAATTTAAGTTTGTCTCCTTTGCATACCGTAATGTCGGGAGAGAACCCACCGTTATTTATGGCAGGATTTGCTATTTTATTCTAGAATGCAAAAAGATTGAGTAGCTTCAAGTAATTGCAATGCACGGGCCAATCCTGACCGCGGCCGAAAATGGGGTTAGTTAGCTACGGCGGGAGACACACAAACATTGCTAATTGAGAAGAAAAATAAATTGTCACAATTTAAAATGGAGTTTTTTTTTCTCAATTTCAGTTGATTTCCTCTCTATATAAGATGGGCTATCTCTTGAGATAATACGTTAATTTTTATCGGTTTTTTAACTTTTTAAGAAATGAAAATTAAAAGGAATAGCCTACAAATCCAAATCCATTATACAGCATGTCCCCCCCCCAAAATAATCGGAGTGTTTTTTTTTGTTTTTTTTTTGTTGCTGGAATATTTATTATTGAACACTCGTTCTTTGCGCATACTGTAGAATACAGTGCATCTGCTCATTCCACACTGAGATTCCATTCCCAAATTTGTAGGATTTCAGAAAATATGCACAGTACATTTACTGTAAACGACTTAATTTTCGCGGGCTCAAACTTTCGCGAATCGGGCCAAAGCTGATAATTTTGAAATTATTCGCGGGTTCTAATTTTCGCGAATCGAGTGTAGCTTCCATAGCGTTCACATATTGCCCGAATTGTTCGCGGGACGTATTTTTCGCGAATTGTAGGCGACTCGCATAATTCCGCGAAAATTAGGTCCTCGCGAAAATTCGTCGTTTACAGTATATGTAAAATTGATGACTGGAGAAGTGCCCATCTCCCATTTTTCTGCGATTATCTCAATTTCGAGTGGGCGCTGGCCCGGTATTTTATGGTACGTAGTGCTAGCAGTCCAAACCAGATGCCGAAGTTTCACAACTAACCGTCATCTCAATCAAACGTTGGAAGCGATTTTCCGAAAATTTCAATAGGAAAACAGGCTCCACGTGTCGGAGGGACTCGTCGGTGGCCGCCATTTTTCCCACCGGGAATTCGAAGAAAATCACTCGATACTTTTCGATAAGATGACAGTTCGGGCCGAAACTTTGGCGCCTGGTACAAACTGCCAGGTCTACATTCAGGGCGGAGAACGGGCGTTTGGCAAAACATAAAGGCATGGTTTATTCTTGAAAAAAAAAAAAAATAATAATAAATGGGGGGGGGGGGGAATGAGAGTGGCAGGGCGTCGGAGGATCGGAGGAAGCCCAGCCTCCAGCATGTGCTCGTTGCTTTTGCCGTGCTATGTATGTATGGCTTCACACATATGTGTATGTGTATGTGAATGGCTGCATGTGCACGCTCGGGAAGCAGGAGACGCCAAAGTGTTTCCAAAGGTGAGAAGCTCGTGCTGGTGGCAGGACAACTGAAGCTCCTCCCTCCCCGTCGTTCTCGCCTCGTCAACGACCATAGGACACGTACGAAGGCGGCCCGTACCGTAGTTTCCGCCAGTCTTGTGCGTGGTTACTTCTAAAAAGGTAATTTGTTACAGTCACTTTAAGATGAAAGTAGCGAAGGCACCGTTACCGCAATGGAAAGTAATTCGTTACGGTTGTTTGTTTGTTTTTTATGAAGAAACGGCATTACCCTTAGTCCACTTTTCCATAGAACTACGGGTGGAGAAAAAAAAAAGTAGAAAATACCTCCCCTCCCGAGTTCATTAGAGAAAGCGAAAGTAAGGTTGGGACGAGGCGAGCGTGACACCCAAATCTTGAAACACATCATTTGAAAAGTGCGAAAAAATGGCCAGATTGTGCTCGTTCGGTGATATCCGAACGCCGAAGAAACTGCAAAAGTAACGACAAAAGAATGTTGTTACTTTAGAACAAGTAATTAAGAGTTACGCGTAGTTATGTTTCGCAACAGTGGCACGTTACGGTTAAAAGTTACCAAGGAAGTAACGAAGTTAAAGTAGCACATTACTACCTAAGACTGGTTTCCACCCATTCAAAAGGCAATGCAGTGGTGCTCTTGACCCGACGAGTAATTTTTAGCACCTTCTGGAGCAGTCAAAAGTCAATTATGGAGCAGCAAGCACACACTTCATTTTTATTCATACCACTGTGAATATTATAATTTGTGTGTTGGCCTATACAACTAAAAATGTGCATGCTTTGCCTTCACACTTCTGTGCAATGGCGGGTTTGACTTCTTTAAACACAAAACTAGCTTTCAGTTGCACATAGGTATGCAAATTGATATTTCATTCAAGTTCTAAAGGTTGTAATAAAACAGAAATTCTTAACTTCAGGTTTTAAAAAAAATACTTTTGTCATTAAATTATGAAAATTAATTACATTCTGTATGTAGAACCTCATGGTAACAGAGATCGGCATGTAACGATGAGTTTGGCCTTCTTGAAACAATCCAGCAAAAGTTGGTCAGGTTATTCCAAACTTCCTTCTACTGCTTGAACTAATTTAGTTTTAATTTATTCTATTGACTGTACCTCAAACGGATAAAACATATATAAAGGGGACAACTAAACAACAGAGTTCAAATAAAAATAAACCTATAGAGCAGTTCATATAAACTTTCTTGCAGAGTGCCCTCGCTAATGTCACGAATTTGAAAAAGATTTCGCTAGAATACCGCAGTCTATCATAAATCATAGCCGAAGTATAATTCAGAAATTTTTACAACTAAGAGCTGTCACATTAATACTCACAAAGTTCCGTTTTCTTAATATACCCGACGCTTGTGTGTTTAACGTCCTGCTCTGGGGGAATGCTTTCCTTTAGCACTCGGATGCGCTTGTGGCAAAGCAAGATAATCAAAATTGCGAAGCTTATTAGTTCGCGGTTGCAGTTTCACTGCAGTACAGAAGAGCGCAGTGAGAAGCGCACTCAACAAAGCTAACTACACGCCAGAAGACTAGAAACATGAGAGATATTGCGAAAATTTCGAGTACTGTGAGTGTTTGACACTGATACAGGGGTTAAATAGGATAGTATGTTATTTGCAGCTAAAATCGAAAGTTCTGAAAATTCACAGAAGCCTACCGTAACGATCTGGACATATAGCAGGGCCTAAGCCATTATATTTTCAGTATATAATGAAGTGAAATTAAGTTTTGGTGCAATGTTGGTGTAAGTTCCTCACATTTGGACTAAATGTAGCAGGATAAGCCGTTCAGCGGAAATGGCGCAGCAATCGCGTCACTGGGGAATGGCACATGAATTCAAATCTAAATTCATGACTACGGAAAGAAATCAATCCATGGCCAACACTTGTCCTCCCATTACCACAGGAGAACGGCCAAGCATTTCATGAAAGACGCACTCAAGATGGACGGCGGCGCTGTCTCGCTGGTTGCCGCCTGCTACCACCGCGGGAACCGCCTCCTGGCGACCGGCTTCTCGACCGGAGCCTTCCTACTGCACGAGATGCCCGACTACAACCTGATCCACTCGCTGTCCGTCTCAGAGCACGAGATCGACCGCTGCGGCCTTCAACTCGGCTGGCGACTGGCTCGCCCTGGCAAGCTTCGGCGCCGCGGCCAGCTCGTCGTGTGGGAGTGGCAGTCGGAGTCGTTCGCGCTCAAGCAGCAGGGCCATGCAAACAACATGGCGTGCGTGGCGTACTCGCCGGACGGGCGCATACATCGCGACGGGCGGAGACGATGGCCGCGTGAAGCTGTGGAACGCGTCAGACGGCTTCTGCTTCGTCACATTCTCGGAGCACGCCGCCGGGATCAGCGGCGTCGCGTTTGTGCAGAGCGGGCGAGCCGTGCTGTCGGCTTCACTGGACGGCACAGTGCGGGCGTTTGATCTGCAGCGGTACCGGAATTTCAAGACACTGGCGGCGCCGAGGGCGGTGCAGTTTGCGTCGCTGGCAGTGGATCCGAGCGGCGAGGTGGTCTGTGCGGGCTCTCAGGTTGGTATGCGACGAGGGAGTAGTGTGGTCGCGGACGAGTGGCGTAGAGGTTTGTCTGCAACCACGCGAGCTATTACGTCACGGCACTTGATCTACAGACTTTGAATTATCAAAGGCGATTTAAAGATGGCTCGGATTTCAACTCAAACATGCCGCGATCGAAGCCTCCTTTTACCTGTTGACGACTTAACAACTGCTGCAGATTACCAACGACTCGTGCTGTTCTAGCGGGGATGTGCAAACGCCAGAACATAATAATACAATATATTACCAAAGTATGACCGCTGTCTTACAAAAGTGCTCCAATAGGCAAGTGAAGGCACCAAACGAGTAAGCGATCTGCTTGATAGCATCGTCAGCCTCGCCTCGAGTCCCGACGTGGCTTGTCAGCTTCGAAATGGACAAAAATGCTGTTGCGTGTAAGGACACGTCCGAAGATTTAAAATGGGAAATATAAATGAAGCAAAGGTGCCGAATTCGAAACTGTGGAACAAAAAACTTCGACCTTCATGAACTTTGATTCGAAATAAATTGGAAATTTAAAAGCCACTTTTGTTGCTTTAAAACACTGTTTTGGCTGCTCCAAAGGCTGCTTTTGCTGCTCCAAAACATTGTTTTGGCTGCTTCTGAAAAGGTGCCCCAAAACAACCTAGGCCAATCATATCACTGCGGGTGGGAAAAGAGAGCAAAGTCGCTTTTGTATGAATTCCGAGCAACAGGCTAATCTTCTAGGGCGACAGAAGCGACGTACGAGGACACAGAAAAGGGTAGAGAGGAGCTCCCCTTCCCCTCTTCTCCAACCAATCACGCTTCCACCCTGGTTCCGTTAAAGGGCCCTGCAACAACTTTTTGACTGGTTTTTAATTTGCACCGAACCTGAGCGCACTGAACATAGTAACTTAATGAAACTTTCTTTTCTCAAATTTCACTTTATTTTAAAAGTTATAGGCAAATTAGAATTACAAAAACAAGCAAAAAATAACCTCCTTCATGACGTCGTAGGTCCTGGCTTGAGTGGCCGTGAACTAGAGGAGGTGTAGTGAGCTCATCGAGCGCTCACGGCTGCCGCACTCCGTGTCGACGGCTCGAGAGGGCGCCACTAAAGCACCTGTTGGATAGGCTGTATGAAGCGGGCGGCCAGGGCGGCTCGCATTGCATTTGCTGCGCGATTAAAGACTAATTCGGCATAACACTTCATTGGTCACAAACGACAGCAAACACGGGGTAAATATCAGTTCAGAACAAGAGCCACTTCGCGCTGCTATACCGCCAAATGGCCAAATCGCCAGCCAAGCCCGCGCCGAAAGCCTTCGGAACGCTCGGAACCGGTCGGATCCTCGAGCCGGTATACGACCGCAGCGCCGCCGCGTACATCCGGGACCTTTCTACGCTCGCCGTTCGTCGGCGTCTCATCCCACTAGCCTTTTCTAGTATGCGCCATTTTTCCGCCGCTTGGTGGCGGGTATGTCGACGGGTCATTTCTTGTTTCCGTACTTTATAAACTGCATTTGTTTCTTTTCTGATCTAAAATACTGAACAAAAACTACTTTCATACATAATTAAAACGGTTCGCAACACTTATATTTTGTATCTCGACTAAAAAAAAAAAAGCTTTTAGCGGCTCTGACCAGTAGTAAGGCCAGGACCAAAGACGTCACATATCGCGCCCTTTCGGCAACGCGGGTCGCCCTCGTAGGTGGAGGAGGTTTCCGCGTCGTCCGGTTAAAATATGACGCACTGATATTTAGTTACTCTCTCCGCGCCCGCTGGCTTGCCCGAACCCCAAGAGACGTGGAAACCGCAAAAAAGGTAGACGCTTAAATAGGATTGCAGGGCCCCTTGACCGGGCGATGTCATGTGTTCGCCTCGGTCGCTCCCATTGGCTCGAAGGGGCTGCGGCGTTCGCTCTTTGCCAAGTTGCGGCGAAACAAAGCATAACTGGGACATCTTTTTGAGCTAGAACGAGGTTATTAAGGTAGCACACGTTCCTCTGTGCACACCTGCCTAAACCAAACATTTTCCCGCTTTTGCATGCCTCTTTTACTCGGTCGCTTCCTGAAAGGGGACACCAGCCTCTATGGGGACATTTCCCCAATCTCGAACGCCTATTCAAACGCGATTCAGACTCTAAACGCCCCATTAACCACACTCGTTTTCACCTCAAGCACACGTTGTTAAGTCCAAGCGTCATTAGCTGAGACTTAGCATTTTCCATCTGTATGTAAAAACTTATTGATACAGATAGGGCAATTTCTAGATTTGTTTTTTTTCATTTAGAACATTTTGCAGGCCAGAGACTGGCCCAAGCTTAGAGGTGGAAATAACAGTCAAGTAAAATACAGGTAAGCACCTTCAGAAACCACAAAAATAAAACATGTGGATGTACGTATTCGAGGCATATGCCAATAAATGCAATATGGGAAGTGGACGCACTTGAAAATATACTATCATGCAAAACATTTTTATAATGAAAAAGTAAGCACATCTAAGGTAAAATGAAGTATCAATGGTTTTATTTAGAGTCAGCGGTGAATGCATCAAGACAAACATGTTTCGAGCGTCACAAAGCGTTGCATCTTCCTCCGACAGCCAAGCTCACTGGCTTGCACCCTCAGGAGGAGTGAAAACTGAGAGTAAAGCACCTCACATGCGAGGACACAGTGGCCTGGATTAGGCCGTGCAGCCGCATCCTAGCGGCCCCGACGCTTTCCTCCGCAGGACACCTTCGAGGTGTTTGTGTGGTCCCTCCAGACTGGCAGGCTGCTGGACGCCCCTCGCGGGACACCAGAGCTGCGTCCCGGGGCTCTCGCTCGGGCCCCGGCGCAGAGAGTCGGTCCTGGTCAGCTCGCTCGCCGGGACAAGACGGGCCGGATCTGGAATCTCTTCGCCGAGAAAGGCGAGACGCGAGGCCCTGCCTCTGGGCCAGCGGACGGGACTGGCGGGTCCAGTTCCGGCCGGACGGGCAGGAGGTCGCCGTGGCCACCCTGGACGGGGCGATCGTCTTCGAGCTCATCCCCTCGAATTTCCAGGCAGTGGACTCAAGGTAGAGGGTCACAAACGCATGGCACACGTTTGAGATGTGCAAGCAAAATAAATCTTTCCTGGATTAAAATAAAGAGATCGCCAAACTAAAGAGCAAAATGCTTTTCAGAGGTTTGCAGGAATAAGGTATGTCATACAAAATGCCTTTTCTTTGATAAGTGTTTTGAGGCCTGCACCCATTCCCTTCGGACAATGTATTTGTTTAAACGCTGGACCCCAACTTCTTTGCTGAGGAAATGTAGTTTCACAGCCACTGTGTCCTCGATTTATTAAAAATCCGAAGGATGGACTCTAACTTTACAGTTTGATTCTAGATCAGACCAGAGTTTTCAAAATCATAGTATGCCAAAGAACTATAAAGATTTTGTTTTCAGCTCGTATTGAATGCTACATTGTATTACACCATATACGTGCAGGTAATGCATTGCACGATAGGCATTCGTATGCTGCATGGTACAATAAAAGTAAATATTATGCCAAATTTTTGACCACCCTCAAAATAAAGTTTTTGCCATTATTTAGGTGGTAGAAACTCATTTTTACATATGGTTGAGCTTACCTGACATTATAGGTAGCAATATCTAGCGAGCTAGGTGATCACTTCTAGAACATGAGACAGAGATAGCAAGCCCTAAACTTAAAAGGAAGGAAGCACTGCAAATTAGCGGAATGTCATCGCAGGAATAAGACCTGGAGTGAGGCTGCCGCCGGTGACCCTGGATTCTATCACGGCCAAACGGCTGGAGCTGTTTAAAGCTCACCACAAGTAAAGACACGTCGGACGGTGAGGCAGACCCCAATACTGTGGGCGCTCTGGTGCTGCCTACATCTATCATAGTGTGCGCGAGCACCCACAGTGCTCAGACTCCAGTTGCACCCACTGTTGGATGGCATCGACGACTTCACCAGTCACTGGAAGATGCATTTAGCCTGCAACATGGCGCTCGTGGAAGAACGAGAGGCCGCTGGGCAGTTGTGCTGCGCTCTCGCCGCCGGGGTCAAGAAGGGGAGCACCTTTCGAGCCGCAGCTTGAAACCTCGAGGTTCGAGTTTCTGGCGTCTGCTTCTCACCGACCGGAAGGTCGTGGGCCGCGGGCCCACACGGAGGAAGGCGTGCTCGTGTACTCCTCGACCAATCACTGGTGTTTGGATCCCTGCTCGGAGCTGGAACAGAATGTGACGCCGGCACCATTCGTGCAGCCGTCAGAAGAGAAGCGACCGCGCCGCGCACCCACGACGGGCCACCTCGACTCACCAAGATGCGCCAGCCGAAGGAGGTCGCCGAGAGCGCGCCTCCGGAGAGCGTGGAGCTCGTCGCAAGGTCACTTCCCAGGTTCTAGGCGCGAGAAGCGGCGGGCGAAGCCCCGGCGGGAGGTTGAGTTGGACAACACGCGGGTAGCTCCGGCCGTGGAGGCGGATGGGGACAAAGCTTGCTGAGGCAGCACGGCGAGGCGCGAAAGAGAGGCCTGGGGCAACGTAACGGCTACGCTGAGGAACGCTGCTGAAGAACGTGACGTTGCGGCACGCAGAGTTGGCGCAGGTGTGCGACCACAACATGCGTTATCTGCTGAGGTACGTCGAGACGTTGAGGGAGCTGAAGCAGAGGAAGGGTGGGAAGGGCGAACCAGACGATGCGGATAAAGCAGCGGCGTGAGCGATGCGATGTCGCCTGATGTGACAGTGAGGACATGGCAGGTGTCGGAGGTCTCCAAGTATCATTTTTGTTTCTTTAAATAAATAAACATGACTAAAGAGCGATATTATTGAGTTGCCTGAGCGTTATTCTTGGGGCAATATGAAGTACACACTCATATCACCTAATCAACTCAACTTGCTACGTCGCGGTGTGGTAGACGCTGGCCGAAAAGCGCACTTCCGGTCTGGGGCTGCGGGTGGGAGTCCACCATGCGAGATATGCATTCCCGCGTTGTTTTGAAAGAAACCAGACAAACCTCGCTTCGTCAAAACGCCTGCATCTGGGGTTGTACCAGAAGAGTTGAGAAAGGTTTCAAGGTCAGTTTCAACGCGCCTAGTTCGTCCTGAGAATGTGGATATGTGCCATCAAAGGGAAAACCAGACTCCGTCAGACAACAATTGCTTGAGCGGAAGCAGTTTGGGTTGGATTCACGTGATACTTGTGGCTCATCAGATTTATTTGTTTGTTCCAACGGAACGGGAAACCACCGAGTTGTACGGACCACCTGCAGACCGCTTCAGTGTGTTCAAAGTTCAAACGGCCACCTGATCAGTCTAAACTGTCGTCTGCTCCTTCAAACGTTTCTGCTGGTCGTCTGCTCTTTCAGACGACACCGGTGCAGGCCTCAAAAGACTTAAAGGGCAACTCCGCCAAAACTCAAAATTAAATAAATTACTGGTGCCGTAGTGACGTTGTACACAGACCCAGCAAAAATTACGTCCGGGCTGGCACGCCGCATTCTCAACTAATGCCGATAATAAACATGTAATTCCAGACGAGCCGCTGCTCCTTAGCTGTGGCGGCCAGCGGGTTGCCGATCACTAAAGCAACATTGGGCGGTGACGTCACTCACGTTTCTCTTTTTCCTCCGGTCTGACGGGCGATCATGGCTACAGCTGCAGCTTTCTTTTGTGTTGCTACCACCGCTACTCGCTTGTGATTGCGTGTTTAGTCAGCAGTTTTTATTCAGCCTCGGTAGCTTCGTGCGTAGCTCTCTTGTTTATTTGCTTGTGAGGACTCGAGACTCAGTTTGCTTATGCAACTCGTGCAACCAAGACTCGCCCAGCTGTTCTTCGGAAGATGCTGAGTACAACTTGCAGCGCTGTGGGTGCCAAACAAACTCCGCTGCGCAACCTGGAGGTGCTTTTCTCATGAGTTTCAACGGATCGGAAATTGAGGAGTGTGGGTGAACGAGTTCGACGAGTGGACTTTGGAAAGCCTTGGACGCCGTAATCTCGTAGATCGAAGCCTCTGCTCCGATCATTTTTCGACAGAGAGTTACAACGAAAACCCATGGGTGCTGGCTGCTTGCGTTATGTGGTAAATTAGTGTCGCAGCCTACAAATACGTTTGACGCGCCTGAGGGAAAAAACAAAAAACAGACTTGTACAGCCTCCAGTACACCGTCTGTCGGCCTGCGCCTGCCGGAGAGCCCCAAAGCTTCGTGTCTGGGAATGGACTCGCAGCGCGAAAGCGAGAGGGCCCCCAGCACTGTACAGTCGGCACGGAATGAAACGCGAACAAGGAGCGCATGGTTTTCGACCCACGCTGAGTTACCTAGAGACGCAACACCGAAGGTTTGATGCACTGAGCAAGAGTCTAACACATCGAAGGAGGGCCATCTTCTTGCAGCTCCCATCTGGTTCAGGTGGTGCAGGCATCTAGCAAACCATGCACCCACTGTCCTGCGTTTCATCGTGCCGACTGTACGTCACTGGCAGCGCGGTGGAGCAACGCCGCTCCATCCACGGAGCCCCAATGACAATTTAGGCCTAGCGACGAGTACGGGGGACAGCACACAGAGCGACAGCCGCGGAGTATCGTGCACCGAACGAGTCTCACTTGTTTTCCAGTCACTAGGTTTTGGGGCATAAGCGACGAGTCCGGCATAGTGCACGCACAGCGGCGGCCGCCGAGTGCGGCGCCGAACGAGTTGACGGTTTTCCAGTCGCTAGCTTTAAGTTTACGCACTAACTCTTCCTACATATGCTGGATAACTACCACGTATACAGAATTAAAACAAAATCAGCTACCTTCTATTCTAGACGGCTAGCGCAACAGAGGTAGGTGCCGCCGGCCTGCGTACTCGTTGAATGAGGACGATCCTGACGCCACGTCCCCATTTCCAGTGTTGCCTGGGCCTCGAGCGCTAGTTCCGGTTTTGTCGGCCGCTCCCCAAACAGAACTTTGAGGCGTCAATATCTTTAAAACTATTCACGATATAATGCAGAAAAAATTACACCTTGCAATTCAGGGACGCTGGCTGCACTAAACAGTCATAATCCTGTAACGAAGAATGGACCGAGTTGCCCTTTAAGGCGGACACTACCCAAGAGGGTCAACTTTTGAACCTTTGGTTTAATATGAATTAAACTTGCAGTATGTACTGTCAGTTGTGAGGCAGAATGCGAGTGCAAAGTTTCATCTGTGTACATGAATTGTAAAATAAATTATAGTCATTTTTATCAGGAACACGTTGACTCTTGTTTAGGAAAACTATTGTTTGAAAAAATAAATGTAATACCTAACGTTTTTCTTCACTAGATTTGCAGCAGAATGCCTGTGAAAATGCAACTGTGAAAACAAAATTTCCAAAAGTAATTTATTTTATGCTAACATTGCAGTGAAAATTCAAATATTTTTTTTGCCTTTTTACATTGTTGACAAAATTTTAACATACTTTATAAAGGACATCCATCAAGTCAAAAAACAATTCCGCAGTTGTATTGTCCATAAAATTCCAGTTAAGAAGAAAACAATGAGTGAGTCTCCTTTTGTCCCATTAATGAACAATAGTTTTCCTAAAGTGAAATTTATGCCGAAAAGTGGAACAAAGAAAAATATGTTCAAAGTGCTTCAACCCCTACCTCTTCAATAGCATCGGTGGACCGATCTAACGGCAGTGTAAACTATTGAAACTTTCTGGGAAGACACTGTAGGTGTTGGTGGAGTGTAAATATGGCATTTTTCAAAATCAACTTTTTTGCAAAATTTTTTTACTGGTCCCCTTTAAGTTTGATGGCTGGAGCGTGGCAGGTCGTAAACAGTAGATACAAAATGTTGATCATTGCTACCAGTGGCCATACTGACCTGTTATGCCTGATTCACTTGGTCCGATCCTGCTTGCGATTTTCAGTATCTACGCCGATCATCTCAGCTCACAGTTCACGCTCTGCAGCCCGAGCAATGTCGCGACTGAAAATGAAATCTCATCATGCAAATAAGGCTTCAGCATCCATTCTGTAGCGTCCATGCGGAAGGAATTGCCGCATGTCACATTATTCACGAAAGTCATTGGCCGTAATCAGTCTCTGCATTACGCTAGGGCCGGCCAAGTAGTCAGACATTGCCAGAAGATGCAAATCAACAATGCCAATGCAAAAAAGAGCATCGGGGACTCTACACTGATGCCGACATCGCATTTCAATGGTTTGTTTATGGGCGACGTACGAGTTCCTTGCCTACACTCCATCATGCCCCTAGTAAATGGTGGCATCAGTTTGTCTATATGGCTTCAGGACCGTAAGAATGATCTGTCCCTTTAGGATCCGTTGGAGTCTGAATGCTTTGTCACAGGTCTCGCATGTGCAACTCTGTGTTTGAGCTTTTGACATTATTTATTTGTGAGAAGCTGATTGACGTTTAGCTACATGATGTTAGAAATATTGAGGGATATAAACAAGGTTGACAGGTGTCATGAAAAGGCAAGATGCAATCTTCTTTTTCCCGTCTCTAGGAGTTGTAGGATCACAGGCATACAGCTCTGCCTGCATGCGAGCTGTTGGGTTGTAGGATATGATTTGCCTTTAGCAGACACTAACTCTGGTGAAAGCTTATTTTACTTGTTTCCTATTGATGTTAAAACACAAAGTTTACGCTATGCAAGCATCTCAATAACAAAGGCTTGGAAGAATCATCTTGCCATTGTCGGAGCAAATTTTACATATGAACAAGCAAACTAGTGTTGAAGGGCATTACCAAATACACAAGCACACTGAGTTTTTCACCAAAATATACTTTGTCCTTTATTGCATCCATCTAATACAAATATAACTGTGCATCTGAGCAAGCGCCCCCACCTGCAAGAGCCCCCCCAACTTCACCGCTAATTTCACATTTCCGCGCCGTCGGGGCAAGCGCCCCTCCTGCCCGCACCGCATCACACACTCACGTTGATCTGCCCAGGCAACATCAGCCTGGCAGGTTCAGTCCAAGAACTAACCAATCCAATCCAATCCCATTTCTGTAGCCTGATTTAGACTGGGTCACTACGCGCCATTGTCGCTTTGTTTTGGGGTATTAGTCGGCATTCTTATACAGTGGAAGTGAATTCGAGGTCGCCTAATGGCTGTGAAAACGGGGAAAGACGTACACGGTAGACGTCTCGACCCACTGCTCTGAATTCCGGATGGAATGGGACAAGAATTTCATAATTTGCGCAGCCAAACTAATGGAAAGCCAAAGTTCGACGAAAGATAAGTAACGGCGCGCTGTGTCTGTGAATACGGTAACGGCATGCTTTCTTTTACATCTTGGAGCGTGCGAAGTGCAGAATGAGCTATTAGCAACCGGCTTCTTTGAAGAAGTTGTCAAAATGTTTAACGGCAGCAGTTGGGAAACATCGCGTGGAATGCTGCTAACTTTTCAGTGGCTGACTCTGAGGAGTCTTTTGATGGTTTTGAAAGTGATTAACATAGCAGTGAAATCTTTGGCCTGAATAAAGTCTGTTCTCAGAGATAAATAAAATATTAAATCTGTGTGCACTTAGCTTTTTTTCCTTTTCTGGCGTAAAAATTTTTTTGTCGTCGCCATTTTGAATTTTGTTCGGGATAGCGCCCCTACTTTGCAGGCAATTTTAATTTGTGTGCAGGGGGGCGTTTTGCTCGGGAATTTTACGGTAGACAAGAATGCAGTAGTCATGGGGAGCTTTAGCAGGTCGTTTCCACACGAACGGGCTCAGCCTGAATTGCCTGCCACGCCACCTGAGGGAGAAAGGCGGGTCGCTGGACGCCTTAGGCTCTTCTCACTGCTTTCCTCCCATTCCGGCCGCTGGAGTCGGCTCACCGCAACGCAGCCAGCACCGTTCACGCACTCGGGTAAAAAAACAAAGATGTGCTGGCTCGGCTGGCGGCCTTCGCCGACCCAGCCGAGCGCTAGGGCTTAGGACAGCGGGAGTGGAGATTCGCTTCTGGCCTGTTAGTCTGCTTCACGTGAGAGGGCTGACCCAACTCCTTTTGCAGGACTGCTCACAATTGTAAGCGATCGTGAGTGCTGTAATACGCATGCTGAGATGCTGTTAAATTTTTGCGTATCTGCGGGCAGAGACTAGCTGCCGTGGCTGCACCGCGAGCAGATCAGGAATGATTTGGTCTCGACGGCACGCAACGTGAACGATCGTTCAAGTTCAGGATGACGGAGACACACCACATACCTTTTGCGGTCGCTTAGATACTTTTTACTCCATCTAGCTTCGCAGTTTCTTGAAATTCCGACCGACAAATGTTGCATCAGCCGTCTTCGACATTTACATCAGTCGTACGCCGGAAACACGAGCCGCCGCCACGTGTGTCCTGCTAGTGATTTACACGATGCAGAATGCTAATCACGCTCATCAGGAAGATGGCGCCACCGTTAAGCACTATCATCATCATCGTGTTACCCGGTCGCGCAACTTTCACGATTCGCTAAAAGTAGGTCAGAATTCTCACGGCCGGTTTTCACGTGGACCGACCAGCTGTACCGTTCGCATTTCTGAACCAAGGAAAACGACCTGCGCAAACTCCCTAGTCAATGATGACACTCATCCTCCATTTTACTTTGTAGAAGAAAATGTAGCCTAACAAAGTTAAATAACAATATCACAGAAATAGTACTGCTACACTGTTTCATGACCTAATGTATGCTTACCCAGTTTATCAGGGGTTTACCAGGGTCTCCATTAGTAAACTCCACATCTCAAACATTGCACTTTGAGAAAACATTTTGTGCACATTACAAGTATATAAAAAGAAGAGGTTTGTTCGATTTATATCTGCTTGCAAATAGGAACATTTTGTCTTGCACATGGATGATGGGGAGGTTGGGCATAGAGAAATGCAAGTTTGAACATTTGCACGTGACTAGAGAAATAGAATATAAAGTCTGAAAGACATCACTAGTTCCGCTGTGCAGATTAAAAAAGATATGACGCTGCAAAGCTTGAAGCCCATGTCAAGAAATAAAGTTATGTGCTTCTTTTTTTTTTTTTAACCACATTAATAGTTATAAATCTGGATTGACCAACGAGGTAGAGGGGCTTATAGTGATAAACTGGTATCCTGTTCACCAGGCAAAAGTGACCCCACTTGGCTGCCACCATGTTGTACAATTGTTTTTACTAGGTATGTGACCGTACTAAATCATGAGGCTTTTATGCAAAACTGTGCCGCGATTTGTATTGCGATCGCTGTAAAAGCATGATAAACTATTTTTCAATTCCATTAGCCCCAGATATCAGTGTCTAGCTCCGATACAAAACCCAAAATACAGCACCGCGGCTGACGGCATCTAGCGGAGGCATTGCGAAGCTGACCGAGTTTTTGTCATAAAAGCACATTTTGTAATTAAAACAAACGAAACGTAACTTATCTCGTCGGTACTGTTATTAAGGATCAATTAGCAATTATTTGTAAGCGGTACTTCATTGAAATCTAGACGTAAAACTATAAGGTCACGTGTCTAGTGGTCAAAAATGTGCAACATGGCGGCAGCCAATTGTGGGTCACTTTTAGCTGCCAGTTCATCGCTCTAAGGCCCTCTACCTTGTTGGGATTGACAGGCCTTTAATTACCGGTGGTTAGGTCACATGCATTCATGTGGCATGACAGGAGCTAGTCTTTGATTGATGCTCAACGAAAATGTGAATGTTTAATTGTAAAGCGTCATTAGCAATAGTTCAGCTCGCTAATTCAGTTGACATGCACATTTTCAGTTACATATAGTGCTTTGGCTATCAGCCATTTTCTTTGTAAGTACCGCATTAGCTATGGATATGGGAAATAATCACAGTACAAGAATCGACACAAAAAACTGCAACACACACCATGTCCGATCACGGCACACCGTACATTGGACAATTTTCGAACATACTCTGCACAAGTAATAGAACGAGAATAAACAAAAAGCTGGAACACACAAGATATTAATAATGGTTTACAAATAACTCCATAAAAAGCTGCATTAACAACGATAACAAGTAAAAGCTTTGGCAAAGCTCAAATGGTACTTGCGTCGCAGTAAGCGGCTGCATAATAATTTTGCAGACATACCAGCCGAGCAGCTTGACGGTAAAATAGAAAAAGGAAACCTACTATACATACTCTGTCAAGGGTTCAGGAGTTTTGAAATTCTTTGGGACTAGGCTTTACAGGTACTGTCGCACTTGTTCTTGAACTGTTCCACTGCCAAAGCGGCGGCACATTCACACTGCTAACATGGGCTAAAGTAGATAATGCTTTGAGCATCTGTGACACCCTCTTGTAATGTGACGGCACAACTCGGAAACAAGAGTTTGCAAATAGGGGCACTTTGGAAGTGGCGCAGTTCACGAGGGGGACAGTCCACTCGTGTTTGATCTTCATCATTACTTGAAGGAAGTAACCAAAACGGGAATCATCAAAGCATAACATAACACTATGCTTGTCACCTAAAGAAAAAAAATATTTTACATGTAGTTTATACACTGCACAAAGTACTGTCACTGACAGACAAGAAACGCGGGGAATTTCTTTCACATGGCAAGCCTTCACCGTGCAACCATTGCCTTCTGTTGTGCTCTGGCTGCACGTACTTGCTCGCACTATACGCAATCCTAAAGCTAACCACTATTTCAACTCAAAATTTGGAGATAATCATGCAAAACTGGGGGATGGGCGCTTATTGTAGAATGGGCAGATGCTCAGTATTTTACGGGACACGGGGAAAATATTAACACTCCTATGGGAGTCAAACATTGTTTGCTATAGTTCTGGAAGTAAAAAACTTGGGCATCTCATGGTTTACTGCAAACCACAATGGACCAAACACTAGGCCAAACAGTTTGGGAATTGTGATTAGATGAGGTGTTGGGCAATGGTATGTGCAAAAGTAAGAACCAAGATGAACGAATGAAGCGATATGGAATGTCTCGGGAATGATTTTGTGCAAAGGCATCTCGCGGTCCGAGATGCAGCAACTGAAAAATGCCCCAAAACTCGTGACAGTGTGTGATGGAAGCTCCTTGAACCTGAGAGCAAAATGTTCTGAAAAACTGTTTGCACATTAATTTCATTAGCTGCTGAAAGTTGAAATATTCTCCAGAACTACCT
Organism: Ixodes ricinus; assembly: GCA_037355805.1. Classification (NCBI taxonomy): domain Eukaryota; kingdom Metazoa; phylum Arthropoda; class Arachnida; order Ixodida; family Ixodidae; genus Ixodes; species Ixodes ricinus. The sequence goes on along the minus strand of JAZHYW010049197.1, from coordinate 40,820 downwards.
TCAACATACTGCACAAAGTGTGGAGTAAGGCTACCGGACTTTGACTGAACCGAGAAGCTGCTACTCTCTGTTTCAGCTAAATACAAGCATGCAATGAAGACACTAGACGTGCAGGTGCATGTACCGTAAAATACCAAGCAAGCGCCCACTCAAACTTTGGAAATAATCGCAAAAAAAATGGGGGATGGGTGCTTGTCCAATCATCAATTTTACATATAAATGTACTGTGCGTATTTTCTCAGATCTCACCAATTTGGTAATGGACGCTTAAGGTGGAATGGGTGCATGCGCGGTATTCTACGGTAAATGTCGCGCCTAAGAAATATAACATGGTCGTATCAACCACAGCGACACTCAAATTATTATGCTCTTGATTCTGTCCATATGCTAATGTGTCATTTTGCTTATTTTAGGTCCTCTAGACAAAACAAAAGTAGGAACATGTAAATAAATTTCCCATAGCTTCCCTAGTAGTAGCAGTAGCAGTAATAATAATAATAATAATAATAATAATAATAATAATAATAATAATAATAATGCCAACAACAAATCCAGAATAAATCTATTCATCGATAAAAATGCCCCTTATTGTCCACAGCAGTCTCAATAATCTCTTTGCAATCGTTTGTCCCGCTAGTAAAATGATCGCACAGTGCACACATTGCAACGAGTACCGTGTCCGTAAGAAAAAGATTGTGAAGTTGCCTTCAATCTCCCCGATCAACACCGGGAGATAAGAACGGTACTGACGTGGAGGCACGTTCGTCAGTCACGAGCTAGTGCTTGGCAAAAATGCGTCGGCAGACGGCTGCAGACATTCACAATGTTCCGCATACATCCACCAGCAACGTTTCACTGCTGCCAACGCCTAGGTACTATTTGTTTTTAAGCGCTGTTTGGGCATCAAGAAATTAATTAAATAAACTAACAAACTGAGCACAATAAAACTTTTCACAAAGGTGTCTTTAGGTGGTTCATTTATCATATTCAAAATTTCGTGAGTGTAGGCTTCTGAAAAACAAAAATGCAAGAAAAGAAAACTTGTTTCTTTTTTCTATATGCGCAGGAGGAAAACGGAAGCAATCTGTCGGGTTGGTGCTGCTACTTAAATATGGCACCACGTGCCACAAAAACTTCAAGTTTTTTTAGATATCCAGGAGAACCGAGTGTGCGTGGTACGATGTGCGAGTAGAAGTGTCAACCAAACAGTTTGCTTTTGTTTTCCTCCCGTGCATAGAAAAAAATAAAACAGGTTTTTCTTTTCATGCAATTTTACCAGAAACCTACGCTGACGAAATTCGAAAGTGCACCACCTAAAAAATCTTTAAAAAGCGCTTAATTGCATGCCGTCCAATGGCTCATTTATAAAAAAAAATTGTAGGCCTGAATAGCACTCGAGAACATCCTTACGACGTTGCCGCCTACACAGCGATGAGCTCCGTCTTTTTACCGTTGATGAGGCTGCGCGTGACGTCGCCGCCCTCGTCGTCGCTGCCTTCACGGTGCCGCGCCGTCGGCTTGGGCTTGTTCACGACTGGCTGCTGAGAGTAGAACCAGGTTGCGACCGAGACCACAACAATGGCCGCCACTGTGTACACGTCGATGGGGATGTCGAAGATGAGCCAACACAGAACGGCGGTGAACGACAGGTCGAGGGCGCTCGCAAAGGTCTTGAGGATCGAGTTGAGGCTCTTGAGGAAGACGGAGGTCACGATGCCGCAGATGGCGCTGTTCACCACGATCGCCATCACCTTGGGGCGGAGCAGCGCGCCGATGGATGCAGACGACAGCGCGCCGGCGGCCTCGCCACGGAGCAGGAGTACGACCAGGTTGCAGACGATGGAGTCGAGGTACATGAAGACGTTGTGCACCATGATGTGGATGTCGACACCAGTGTCCTTGAGGAGGAACTCGTTGTAGACGCCAGCAAAGCAGGAACAGAAGACCTGCGGCGGTTTCGAGACTTCGAGACAAAGCCCCTCTACGAGGATAACTAACGACAATCCTCAAAGAATGCCGCCTGCTGTCCTGGAACAACCGTGCCAGCGCCACTGTCGACATGCGAGTGTAAGCGAGCGAAAAATGGACATAAAAGAGTGTGATAGGCACTGAAGGAGGGGAGAATAAATGCCTATGCTGCCAGAGTGCAGCCAGCGCTATAGTCTGTTGCAGGTGAAAAAAGCAGGACAAGCTTTTCACACAGCCCTGCACACTTTCCAATTTAGTGGAGCGAATGCTGTACAGGAAATGAGTGAAGTGGAAGAATTCGGCAATCATGGCGATCAGAAAGCTCTTTGAGAGGGGCTTATTCTGCTTTTCCTAACCTGCAATAGACTTTAGGAGCCCATGTCACCAATCAAGTCACAACGAAAGCTCAACGTCTTTAATTAAGCATATTCTTTGCAGCTCATATCCAACTGAACGCAGAAGGTACACCGTGACAGTGCACTTTTGGTATGAAAGTGTTTGCGTGTCTTTCGGCCTCGCCTGCGCTCCGACTCAAGGTAATACAAAGTCTAGGAAGGCCGCCTGCTATCTTGAGACAATCAAAATGGTGTGCGAGCGCCTTGAGGATTGAGACAGGAGGCGTCGTTATCTTTCTCATTCATAAGCTTTTACGTCGAGACGCAACAACTTTGTTATCTGTGTTGGCACCACAGAATGTTCCCAGGAATACCGAAACTTTAGTTTCGGAAACATGTTGGTGGCTTCAAAATGGCAGACCTCAAACTGAATATGGGCGAGCAGATCGGGAACATCCTGCTCCCAGTAAATAAACATGCAGGCATTATCCTTCAGCAGACTAGATTACAGCTTGTTGCCATAGATAGCCAGAACCAACACGGTTATCGCCTTCCCACGCGCGTGTCCTAATTCACCAGCTGTTCAGATCTCCCGCAGAAACGGTTCAGATGCTCCAGGTTTCTACCTTTTTTTTAACCCTGGCATCAAGACGGCTAGCATCAGTCAATCAGAACGCAGTTCACTGGCTCAATTCTTTAGTTCAAGCAGACGATCAAGAATGCGGCATTCCTAGGACATTCAGTAGCCCTATAGTCTACTTAGCACGAGAGATGACGGTCAGTAACAAGGGTAAAATTTGAATTTATGATGATTTACTGTAAATGCACATATCTGCGCTTGAAAAAAAAAATCCCATAGGCTGACTTTTTTTTTTTTTTGCGAGATATATATTTGAGGTTAGTAGTTGTCTCATTGTGGGGCCAAATATCCCTCTGCAGCATAGATGTCGATGACATATTTTACGGCAGGTGAAGTTCCCGTTGCCTAAATGCATCCATGCACCCAATCCAACTGAATTATAAGTGCCTCGACGTGCATCCATTCTGAACTCAAGAATAATGCCAATAAAGTGCATAGCGCTGCGAATGGAAACAACAAGGCAGAAAGTTGGGTGAGTTGGTCGATCATCTTACAGGAAGGAAACAGCGCAATTTTACAAAGGACAAGAGACAAGAAGTGCATAGACACTGAGCTGTTCGCACTCCTGCAAGAGCAGCTGCGTATCTGTGCACTTCTTGTTTCTTGTCCTTTGTTAAATTGTGCCGTTAACATCCTTTATGAGCGAAAACAAAAGTGTTTGCATCTGACAAGAGATCATGCTTTAGGATAATACCATACGAATGAGAATACATCCTGTTTACAACTCGCTTTGTACAGATACTTGCATTTGAAACCTTGCGGCTCAGACAACCAAGTTAACTGGCATCATATGGCTGTAAGCTGACCTATCACCGTGATTTCTTTCCTTCCACAGCAGGCGCTACGAAATACAACACTCTGCAGGGAACAAGTACCTCGCAGTCTCTAGTTTTTCTACTGATGATGATGATGATGTTTGCAGGTTTTATGGCACAAAAGCTGTGGAGGCAACATTGTGCTAGATTGAATAAGTTCTCCATAGAATCTTTTTCAAAACCCCATCGAGCAACGTTGGCGGTAGCCATTTCTTGGTCATGAAGCGTGCGATTAATCCGAGTTCTCCCCAAACACTGGCGCAGCACTCGTTTTCTATACAAGCCGAGCCAAGTTCACGCCCAATGCCGATGCGATCCTCCTGCCCAATACATGCTCAGAGTATATATGCCCAAACAATGGTGGACTCGAGTAGTTGGCACAGCAGCCGCTAGATGGTGGGCACTTTTGAAGAGGGTATATCAAAGACACATCAATCTCCGGAGGAATTGAGACCCTGAGATGCTGACAAAGTGACAGGGAAAACCACCTGAGCAAGGAGGAGGAGCATGTGGACACTGAACAGGGTGTCCAACAATGAGCCGACCAATCCCGATGAGGTGGCTCCTGAAGGAAGTCCCAGCTGCTTCACCACGCAGCCTCCCGTCAGCAACAGCAAGGACAGCCACTGCCTCCGACTCAGCGTCTTCTTGAAGAGCACCTGGTCACCCCACCGGGAGGCCACAACGCTGCTTCAATATTCATCTCAGTGTGATCAGCTTCACCGAGGACAGATGACCAAACTGTGAACGCATCTTACCAGATGTTTATAGCGTTTCTTTTACCAAATGAATGTAGTGTTTATTTTCCCTTGTTGCTTTAATTCACTTTTTTTTGTAATTGTGCAATGTTCTGTAGAATTGTTATTGTGTAACTATTTTGAGCTGCTGAACTTTAGGAGGCAGAGGCTTTGTCAGGCACCACGCCTTTATCTCTGCCCCCTATGCAACAAACCCGCAGAACAAATTTTTAAAAAAGTACACTCAGTTTTGTGGGTTTTTTTCTAGTTATTGAAGATGTGGCTCGTATCAAAGAATATTTAGTGGTGTATTTGTAGAATAAAATCAGGTATAGTCGAAATCGTCCAAACCTATACTCGGCGTCAACTATTTTGCGCTACATTGTCAAGGCTAGCATAGCTTCCACAGTGCTGCAGCCCAGCACTCCTTGCTTCATCCTGTCTCATTTGCACGCGCTCTCGCAAGTACCGTAGCTTTGATGGCGTCGGAGCAGTGCGGAAGGTGTGCAAGTCTTGACAACGTAGCACAAAATAGTTGATGCCGAGTACAGCTTCGGTGCTTGTAATTCAATTCATTTCATTCAATCCAATCCAATGCCACTAATTCAATGCAGTCCAATCCAACATCCCAGCTTCTGAGAGAAGCTCTCTCAGGATCGCACCTGAAACAGCAGGCCCGTGATGACAACCCTGAACTGGAGAAGCAGGTTGTAGGTGGTTGGGTCAAATGCAGCCAGGTTGATGAAGGCAAGGTTGTTGTAGAAGCAGTACAGCAGTGCAGGCACGAAGTACAGGAGGAGAACTGCAGTGGCATTACGTACAACAGACTGTTAGACAAGGCATGCCCATCTGATCAGCAGTCACTCCAAATGTGATCAGACTGACAGAGTTTCTACGGCTAAAAAAATTGGGGTGTGTATACGTTTATACAGCCTAAACTTACTGCCTCAACATGCGACTTGTCTCCCAGCTTTAGATAAGAAATTTAGCCAGTGCGCTAGCCTTGGGTCTTTGACGTACACCACGCAGTAGTGATACACGACCGCACGCCGGTACGATGCTCATTCAGATTGAAACGGGCAGGGGTGGGGATTGAACCCAGGATCCTGGGTTTTGCAGTGCGAGTTTTCGCTCCACGTGCTCCGAGCTGATGTGTGCTGGCCCACTCGGCCACCGATCCCCTCCCCCAAATTAACTCCAGAAAAAGCACTTGTACAGTGCTTTTTTTGGAAATGGCTAGACAAGGCAACTACCGTTACATGCCCCTTCTGTTCGACGAAATTTCATCTGGATAAAAACTAGGATTTATGTTTCTGTCTTCTTAATTTCAATCTGGTATGAAATATTATAATTGCAAATCAGCAAGTTATTCATTCCTGTAAAATATGTCGGACTGCTATTATTCGAGGCCGACCGTCGGACATGAGAGAAGAAAGCAGTCCCAATTTATATAAAATCAGAAAATAGAATTTTTAAGCACACCCATCATAAAGCCAGCCATATCTGGAAACGAGATTTATGTAACAAATGACACAGAATTCAGGAAAGTCTGAAACAGTGAAATAATATTTTTTTTTTTTATTTACAGTGAAACACCTTTTTTTTTTTTATTGTAAAAGACAAAGAATGCAGTAATTTGGTATGTTGGTGCTCTCAATTTAGGTACTAGAGTGCTGTATTTAACATATTTTGCACAAATTCCTGCATGAAGAAAGCTGTAGGATCATTCGACTCCCCTACAGCGGAGTTGTGCACCTGCTACCTACCTTTGCGGTTTTTGATGACTTCATTGATAAGGGTACTGAAGGAGTGACTGCAATGCAACAGAAAACCAGTATTTATGACATTTTTCAGCTGCTATCTGTCAGCATAAGCAATCAATGTCATTTTATCCCTGTTGTGCACTCGCATATGAGAACTGTTACACTTCTCTCACTAGAAGAAAGAAATCTGACTGTCAGCAAGTCGCTACAAAAAGCACACTCAATTTTTGCAGCAAAGAAAAAATGTTTTGTTCACACAAAACAGCACATGTGAGATGGAAATGTGAAATTTATTCATGTATCCTTCAAAAACTTTGTTGTATCACTGAAAAGAAAGGCTGTTGAATGGGTTATTTCACGACCTTAACGAAGCTTATGCCCAAATGTTTGCTAAAGCTCAGTACTTTCCGATAAAAAAAATTAATAGTATACAGTATCCGGCAGAGCTACAATATTTGGCTTCGCCTCACCATAAGTGTGTGCATGTACGTTCGGGCGTGTCACCGTACCCTGAATGACAACAAGCGGATTCTATTGTATTGTATCGAAACTGCTTTAGCAGTAACACGCTTGGTGGGTGTTTTAGCTCAACAAGCAAGCGTTACTTCAACATCCTGAGATGCAGCAGACTTCATAGCATACCTAAGTGGTGCTCCGAAACCAAAGTTTAGCATCGCTACACAGATTTCGCAGGCTGTGTATCACACTGAAGCCAAACTGCAGGGTACCCAGGACCTTACTGTCGGTAAATACGGCTACTGCATCACCACACACAAGCAATGGTTTGGTGCCCGCGAATTAGAATATCTGTGATTACTTGGATAGGATGAGAAGACAGAATGAGGGAGAAGTGTACGTGAACGAGCGGGGAACGATGGAACAGCCAGGACTGGGAGCTTGGGACACGCCTCCAATCAGGACTGGGCTGCCAAGTCAAGGGCTACAAGGGCACCGTCTCATCTACGCCCGAAGACATTCCATCGTCACTTTGCCCGGATACAACCTCACGGTCCCCAAGATGACGATGACACCCCATCGCCCACCTTGAATCCTCAAATTAACCCGGACTGAAAAAAAAAAAAAAAAAAACTGACTCTTCTTTGTAAATATTTCGGTTGCCAGTTTATTTTCTATTTTCCGTATTTAGTTTCTTTCTTTTCTTTTATAATACGAATTTCAGATCTTTAAGGCCTCGTTTCTGTGTCTTCTGAACACGTCTCTCTTTATCGTCACGAACCTTATTATTACGATATCCAATACATGCCTTGAAAAATGTCAATCATGTATGCATAACATGCTGCGAGTTCAAAAATTTATCAGCAAGAACCTTTACAGGACATATACACAGGGTATGGCCGTAAGGACACACACATTTCGCATGCCTTTCAAAATCCGAATTCCGAACGTCCATACCTAAAACTGGGCATGCGAACATAGTTTCGCAAGAAGTTTTATGTATATTTCCTTCAGAGCTCAACCCACAGGTAGTGAAATATTAAAAATAAAGCAAAACCGGAGGCCGTGTATTTCCTATGTCCTATACCAGCCTGTTTGTCGTCTACACATTGGTTTACGAGCTCGCTCCCGGGTGGCTTGCAGAACACTAAAATGCTAGGGACTAATATTAGAGGCTGACGATAAGTGAGATAATCACGGTAATTAATACTTTTAATGAAATATGTGAACTATGATCACCTGGAAGCAAGCTCACAAGCCGGTGTGCAGACGACGAACACCCAAAATAGGGCATAAGAAACGCACGGCCTCCGTTCTTGCTCCATTTTTAATATTTTACCACCTCGGAATTGAGCTTTAAAAAAATAGACAAACTTCTGGCAAAACATACGTTCACGTGCCCAATTTCAGGTATGTACCTTTGGAATTCGAATTTTGCGAGGCGTGCCAAACGTGTTGGTCCTTACGGCTGCGCCCTGTAGTTGCCGATACAATAAGAACGGCAGCATGGTCCTGTGTTATCCCGCCTACAGCTTGAGCTTCCTACCTTCGATAAAGCTTTGGCGTCTCATGAACCTTGAGTGTGCCTATGCAGACAAAGCACGGCGGTGGGCAACGAGTACGTGCTGGGAGAATCGGAAGGATGTGCCTTTGCTCTTTTCGTCCTGTCAGCGACTGTTTTATTATTACTGATGGGGTGCTAAGAAAGAAAGTTTAAAAGGGAGTTATTGCCTCTTCTAGAAGCATTCTCTTCTCTTTTTGCAATCACGTTAATATATATATTTTTCTTTATCTCTTACCATAGAGGTTTGGGTGAAACCTATTGTTAGTCGCTTTGTACATTTACTTTGGTGACACCTGCACACATGTGGCACAAGATTTATGGCAAACTCTTTCTTTGCCTTTACCGACAAAGGGGACACCTCGAAAGTTTTAAGAGATCTCCAAAGTTTAAAAAGATCTCGAAATTAAATTTGAAATTTTGGGGATTGGGGGTGGAGTTCCATCAAAAAGCATTCTGTGTTTTAATAAAAGTGGGATGCAAGAAACTTGTTGCACTTTCCCAAGATGAAGCAGCTGTTGTCCTGCATGAGCACCCCAGTCGAGGTATGGAATTGTACGACGTCTGGTCTTGGTGACTCGTGCGGGACGTTTAACTATGTTATCTAAAATAGGTTTTCACAATTTCTTGCATTTACTCTGAAAGTCAACCAATAAAAATATTTGGTATATTTATATGTTGGTGTCATGCTGCTATATTCTCCTATGTCACGCACACCTTTCAGACTGTCAACTGCACGTCCACCTTGTTGATCGCCCTCTTGTGGCGGAGGATGGAAGCGCTCTAGCGAGGGCTCCTCCGTTTCCCTGCTCAGCAGTCATGGCAGAGCTGTTTGTAATCAGGCAGAGCTGCTCGCAATCAGGCAAAACTGATTGTGATTAGATGGAACTGCTTGTGATCAGTCAGAGTTGTTCACAATCAGGCACAGCTGACCGTATTCAGGCAGAAATGCTCAAGATCAGCAGAACTGCCCATGATTAGTTTGAACTGATTGTGATCAGGCATTAAGTGCCCGTGATCAGGCAGAACTCCTAGTGATTGTGGCTTGCAAACAGCCATTCTTGAAGGTGGACAGTGTTCTTCAATATCTCACTGCAGTACTGCAGCACACAGATTGTTTTGCCGATTTCACAACACCAACAAAACATGTCTTGGCACGGCGATCAGCCGTGTAGAATCTGAAAATGCATCCCTTCGAACCGGAAACGCTGTGACTGGCAGAGCAATGGTGCATAAAGATTTGAACGAAACAAGTTTAAAGCAATGTTGTAATTTAAACAACATAAACTTTTTTTTATTGATTTGGTACAGTAGGAGTGGCAGCAATCTAGCAAGCTTTGCCAATCGTCATCAGTTGCCCATTTCAAAGCATCCCCACATGTCCTTATCCCTAATCAATATAATTTTTAAATGGCTTAGTGCTTTCACCGATTTTATAGCATTAACTAAAGGTACAGCACTCCGCAAGTCGTGACCGTAATTTGCCGACTCTCCATTGCCACAGCTTTTCAAGCATTTGAGATGATGTCATAAAAATAGGTAGTATAAAATCTTGAAAAGCCAAGTATTACAGGACTCCCAATTTTATTGACAGAATAAAATCTGAAGCGATGAGATAAGGCCACCAATAAACCCCAAAGTTACAAACTTTTGCAATTAAAAGCCGAGCCTTTAAAAATGTCTCACTTGTGTTTTGAATGTATTATATAAGCTTCAAGATCCTTCTCAAGATAGCCATCAAAGTTAGGTTTAGTAAACGGTTCCATTCATCATACCGTTACCTTCAAAGAAGCATATTTCCAATGTCTTCGTAACTGGTCGCATTTCTAAGAACATTTGCAAACTAAAGGTTACTCGTCCACAGTAAAAATAAATTTTATTGAACTTCTTTGTTGCAAATAGCTTGCTTACACAGTTGGAGCGCAGTTTCTTAGTTTTTATGTTTCGTGAAAGTATCCTTAACTCTGCACCTGTGACAATACTTAGCAAAATTTTCATTTCTTTTGTTGGTTTTATGTTAGGAGTTATGCCATAAGAAATGCATCACCTTGAAATATAAGGGACACATTAAGTACCTCAAGTTCTTTATCTCCCATGAAAATATGCTTAGTGAAAAAAGGCACCCGAGCAAACAAAGAAAAAAGGATTAAATTCAACGCCATTTTTTTCAACAGCTGCAGATATTCTATTTTACCTGTTCGGTGTACTGAAAGCCATGCCTCGAGCTTTTACGGCAGTAATAAAAATTATATGAGAAATATATTTTCTTGTATCAAAAAGAAAAAGCAATTAATTTTTACTTCTATTCTTTGAAATAACTTTCAAGACCTGGCAGATTCTTCCCTCAGTCAATCCGCCAGGTTTGACATGCTTCAACCATTTCCAAGAATCAACAACAAAAAAAAGGAGTTATAAGCAGGTTGAGCTGCCGTGTATTTTTTTATGAAGTGGTGCCATGAATTGCTAAAACCATTATTCTTGTTGGCTTAATGTTGTTGTTTCTTTTTTGAGGGGAACAGTTATTGCATTTTTAAATCACTGCGAAGTGAGCAGTTCTATAACGACTCATCAACGCCGACATATTACCTTTCCCGAAACTGCTTCCCGATGCACGCAGTTTTACGAACACTTTCTGGCGAAATGAAATCTGGACAGTAGATGGCACACATTATTTGCTACGGGGACCTCTTATGGATCGGAGGAAGTGACGGGGACCCCATCCTCCGCGGGGGAGGGGGCAGTATTGAATGATTTCAATGACAAAAAGGTAAATTAAAAAAAAATGCCTGAAAACCATTTTTGAAGTTTTGAAATGGAGAACAGTCAACCCTACTCACTCGGCACATAGGGTTTGATCTATTTATCTTTGTAAAACAGCCATCATCAATAATTAAAACAAGAAAAGGGTTTATTGCTTGGCTTGGCTGCTGACTTCAGAGACCCGAAGAAGACTTTGAGGGGCCCCAAAGGCCCGCGGTCACCCATTTAATAACCACGATGCTAATAATTTAAAAAAATAAAATAAATAAATTAGTTTCTAGTTTACATTATTGCGGCAAAGGCAGTGGTAACATAGAATGTACTGGATCGAGCGTTGCACAGATGAACTCGGTACGCATTTCGTGCCTCGACAGCATAAACATTGCTGTGCGTAGTGTCTCTTTTGAAGGAAAAAGCCACGACAAAGCTAGCACTTCGGGAAGACCAGGATGTGAAGTTTGCGCATCTTGCTGTTGCACACAGCAGCTTTGACTCTGCTAGCTGTTTTACGACTCCCCGTTTCCTCCAAAGCACGTGCTTGTACCCTTCCCCCTCGTTTCCTGTGCATTCTCCCACCACGCGTGGGCGCGCTCACTCAGCACCACATCTTTGACGAGGTCATAGAGCTGGACTTTTTATGTCAGCCGTCGAAAACTAGCACAGTACACAGATTGAACACAAGTGCTGCGTCAGCGTTCAGCTGGGACTCGCCTTTCATCGTCGAAAACACGAGTTTGAGCCGAACGCTGGAGCACCGCTCGTGTCTGATCTGCGCACCACATAACGCCCTCCCGTTGCAGAACGTGCGTTATGGTAAACTGCAAGGAGCCAGCCACGTAACAGATTCTGCATCGAAATAACTAGAGACGACTAATAAGCTGACGTTGTGATCAATCATCGACGTTTGCCAAGCACAGAAAGAGCTGCCACGCCTGCGTAATATCCCGGCTTGCTCGCAGCAACAAGAATAATTTATGTCACGCACTAAATCAGGCTCACATGCTGGTATACCTTTAAGTATCTGTGACCCTCGGTATATCTGCTATTTTGGAAACTAGTGGCGCCACCTGTGGATGGTCGGAGTTGTGAATACTCAAGGAAAGAGTGGTTCGTAGCCGACAGTCAAAAAGACTGCTTTATGTGACAGTGTACAATGAGTGTAGCTTGTTTAGATGAAAAAATTGTAACTCTTTTTATCTAAACAAGCTATAGTCAGGAGAGGACATCCATTCCACACTGAACAAGATAATTACAGAACTGCCATTTTTGTTACCAACTTCGATATATATATATATATATATATATATATATATATATATATATATATATATACTTGAGACCAGTTAAAAATGCAGTAAAAGCACCATTTCCAGAATTAACTTGTTGCCTTCCGTCGTGCTTTGGCTGTGCATGCACCAAAGTATTATTGAATATAGAAAGCTTGCACCGGAGGCGGTGCTTATATTATAAACTTGTCGCTGCCTATGAGGAGTAAGACTGCAATCTTGCAAAACTTGCAAACGCAAGTTTAGCAAGATTGATGGTATGAAGTGGATTTGAATTAGAAACCTAAAACCTAACAAAAAGTGTTTTTTTTTTCTTTTTAGATAACAGTGTACGACAAGAAATTACAGATTTTGTCTTCACAAAAACCATGGAGGTCTGACATTATGCTGTGAAAACAAACCCCTCGAACACTGTAGCAGAAGATTAAAAAGAGTTTGTGACAAAAATCATTCGTGCATAATTGTGACATTTTTTCTCTCTCATGTGAAGCAACTATTTTTGTGGAATTCCTGCCATAGAAAACGCTGGTTAGCATTTCCGGGTCACCCTACGCAGTAATTTTCTCTTGACGCACGGCAACAGCACATCAGAACTTACGAGAAGCCTTAGTTTCGTGTAATTCATTTCGCATATCTTTTTACTTTTTTGTCACCACTTTGTTCCTTGCAACATCTTGTTATTTTCTTACTTTAGTAGTCTGTAGCTGTCTAGTACAAAGGATAAAAAGAAAAGATGATGCACACAAAAAATAAATGACAGCTGACCTCTTGCAACCTCATTCAAAGCGGCATTGAGCAAGGGGCGAGGTCACGTCCGCTACCATCAGTGCTGACGTAATAGCCTGTCTAAGAACGGGCTTAAGCTAACGTCAGGTACAAAACATACCCTTCGCATCGAGATTCCGTAGTGCCCGTCTGCCTTGGGAAAAAAGACAACCTTGTACAGGTGCAGACAAATTTAAACGTGTAAGAGCCAAGAGCTTGTCAGACTGCAGGTAGTGCTGACCCGGAAGCTTTGTAACATAGTCTTTTATCTAGCATTTGAATGTATGTTCTTGCAACGATACTTTGAACTGTATACGCGGTTACTGTAGGCCTTGCATAAAATCTTTATAGCATGTTTCTGCAAAAGATACATGCGCATTGAAGACTGTCGAGTGTACACGATGTGGACTGTCGTAGTACGAAATGCATGCGGATATGTGGTTTACGAAGTTTCGAACGAGTGAAAGAAAATATGACGCTACGTTGTTGATATGCTGAATCTATATACTTCACTTCGCCCACCTCACCTTTCACGTTCTTCACCATCCCATCAACATTACGCACGCATCAAGCCAACAAGCTTCACATCACCATCATTGTCTACTTCAAGCCGGCCGCATAGGCACATGTGTGCGGGTGACAAAGCCTTTTATGTGCCCTGTACCTAAACGTACAAATAAATATCTATCTCTATCCATGCATGATCTGAATTTGTCCTGATATACCGTGGAATATATTTAACTCATTGAGAGAGGGGGAGGGGAAGGGGTGGGGGAACGAAAACGTCACTTACTCTTTTAGAAAAATCAACGTAGTAACTACGAGCTTGAGGCATTCTGTAAGCATAACCACAGTCGTTATGTTGTAGTCATACTTGTTGTTTTTGTCTTTGGATGCAGTGACTAGAATACCTGGAAAAAAAGGGAAAAAAAAGAATTATTTTTAGTGAAGTCAAAAAACGTTCAAGTACAATTGAACCTCCCGTTAAAGTCGGCAAGTAATGTTCAACAATTAACTAACACAAATCAGATCCTGCGCAAGTGTTTCTCAAGGTACGATGGAAATCGATTCCAAGCTTCCGTTTCGAATTGCTGCAAGCGTTGCTGCGAACGATGTTGTCAAAAGCGCAGCTACGCTGTCTGGGAAGTGTTGAGTTTCAGCTGACTTTCGAAAGAGCAGACGAACCGTTCCTGAAGATAGCAGACGCCCTTACCGTGGTTGATGAAGAAGCCGATGTAAGCCACGAAAATCGCCGCGCTCAGTTTGGTCGGGAACAGTTCCCCCAGAAGCGTTTGTTTGGCTCCATGTTTCCGCGGCTGATCCGGCTACGTAGACGGCAGCATTTCGAGGACACGCCCGCGCTAGCGAAGAGAACAGCGCTCGGCAATCACAATACACACAGCCACCGTTATTTTCGAGCATGCATCATCAAACAAGAACTACGCAAGCTCACCTCCTCGGTAAAACCTCCTTCCGCTTCTTTCGCTTTCACTCTTTTATTGGCTTGGCTTGGATTGGATAAAAGATCCACTTAAACGAAAACATAAATAGATTCACGCCGGCTGCTGTTTTCTTTGTGGCGTCATCTAGCTTGTGTAGCGGATACAATAATGCGAAAATTATTATTTTTGTTCAGCTAGTTTATATTTGAAAGTTGTGCAAAATAAAGTAACTTTAGATTCGGTTAGTTGAGATTTCTTGAGTCGTCTGAAAATGGGGATAAACTTTTCAGCGTTTTCAACGTGTAAACAACATGAATCCAAGTTCCAATCCAATTCAATCCAAACAACATGGCAGCGGTTATTCGCTGCGGATAGCGCGGTCGTAGATCGCCGAAATTGTATTGTGTACGAATTTGCCTTGGTGTGGTTCTTTTGTAGATCACCATGGAGTATAACGATTATCACGTCGAAGACAGTGACGACAGTGACGCTTATGACAGCGGCAGTAGGTGAGCTCAGGTTTTTCGACTCCAGAAAGTAGGAGTTTTCGTAGATCGTTTTCGTCGTCCCGCAACGCTCTCCGCAACCCGCTACGATACCCGGGAGCTCTACAGTTAAGGCCATGGGCTCGCAGGCGGAGTAGCGGCTTCTTCGTTGCGAAGGGCTTAGCGGGGGAAGAAACACGGTCTACGAAAACCACGATACGGGATTAGTTAGCGTTGCCTGCGCAGTTTTCATTGAATCGAGATTAGATTTGATCACAGGCATATGAGGCCAACTCATTAGGTGATTACTCGGTCGGGCATAACTGAGTAAAATAGTTCTTGATTTATCTGTGCGTCCAGAATTAGCCGCACCCGGACACACGGTTTCGCTAAACATTGCTGCTTGTAGACGAGTTATCTAAAATCTGCAAAACAAGACTTTCTGAAGCAGTCTTTTTTGTGTCCTAGTTCTACTAGCAGTGCTCAACAAACACCTTTTCTTTTCTTGCCAACAAAAGGTTTAAAAGTTAGTTTTGTTGTTTTTTTCCCCTACAGTACAGCAGTTTTTGCACAAAGTAAAACACACTTTTATACATACTCAGTATTTACCTACTTGATCACACGCAACACACCCTTGTGGTCACTGAAGTATGTAGGGGAACACACTGTGCTCACGAGTGAGCGTCCCTGTCCAATAGTAAATCGAGACGGGCACTCTTTTCATATATAATTATTACTATGTTTTGCTCCAGCCCATTGTAGCCTCCGACGAGCGCGCAGGCGCGCCAGCCATCTCTATGCCAAGGAGCAATATACTCTGGTTGGATGTAATCACATAATCTAATCAGATCGATTTTTTTTTTATTATGACATTTTCTGCAAATGCAGCTGGGAAGCCTCCATAACAACTATCAGTATAATAAAACCAACTTTTTTGTGGTCCAACCAGCTTCCACAGCACCATGTTTTTATGTGAACAGGGGCGACGCTTGAGCGTGAAACAGGTTTCCAACAAGGACTGTCTGGCGTGTTTTCTTTCCAGCGAAAATAAAATTAGTCGCTTTTATCATGCATCTTTTTTGTTTTGTATTTGCAGCTCGGAAGATGCTTTTCAGTCCTACGTGAGGAACAAATACCTCTCCCAGAATGCACCCGAAGAGACGTTTGAGAAACAGATGCAGGACGAGCTCTTGCAAACCTTCAGAGACTTTGAGCATCGGTATGTGTTGAACGACGGAGACGCTGATCGACAAGGCAGCGACAGCAAAGCTGGTACAAATCGGACACCAGTCTCAAAAGGTTGGTCTTTTTTTTTTCGTTCCATCAGCATAGTTCTGCAGTTCAAGCCCGATTACCGTACTTCCCGAAATACAATCCACACCCGTCGCATAATCAGCTAAAGCAAATTTCAGGTTAAAAAAATATTAATAATTTTTTCTGGATAGTTTGCGTTTGGTGCTATGTCGCACTCGGTGCATACTCCGATCATACAAAATTTTCATTCACGGCACACCTAAAAATTTATCGCTTTATTAGTACACGTAGAAGCTTGTCATACAAAAGTCATCATGGGTGGTCTTGCTTCATGAACTTAAGTCAAGCTCCCTTAAGTGGACTCTGATTTGTCCATCATCCCATTTGTCAAAACAGATGGGACGGCAGACAACAGCAAAAAAGCTGGCTCCAAAGCTGATAGCCCCAAAGCGGACAGCTCCAAAGCGGACGGTCCAAGCGGACGGCTCCAAGCAGGAGGCACGGCTCCAAAGCAGACGGCTCCAAAGCCGACAACACGAATCCAAGCAACGATGACCTACTGTACGACCCAGAAATGGACGACGAAGACGAGAAGTGGGTGAACGAACAGCGGAGAGTCTGCATGTTCCCCGACGCTTCGACGTCCAGCAAGCCAGATACGGCGAACGGCGTAAGGCCCCTCCCTACAAGCGACGCCGTCCTGAATTGCCCCGCCTGCATGAGTCTGCTCTGCCTGGACTGTCAAAGGTGAGTGACTGTACTTTAGCACTTTACCAGGTCATGTATCAGTAAAGAAAACATGGAAAGCCTTGCCATATGAGGAAATTCGGGCAGAACGTGGCAAGTCAGGGAAATGGGTACGTCACTTGCAAGACTGCAGACAATTACAAGCATACAGGCTTGGTTCCTGCACAACTGCCTCGTATTCACAAACACAAGCGCAGCACAGATTCCAAGCCTATGTGGTTATGCCACCGCCTTCCACTGCATCTCAGTCAAGTTACAACATTTCATGCAACGACACAAATCATAGTAGCAGACGTGAAATACAGTATGATCAGAAAGTATATATTCAGGTAAACATGTGATCAGGAAAGCAGTTTGGTGTTCATGTTAGTCGTCACCCAATCGACTCGGAACGCTGCGATGAGCTTTAACCCTTTCACTGCCACTCCCGAGATAACTCGGGACACCACCCACGCACACCCCCTGCTACTCCCGAGTATACTCGTGTTGCCTTTTCAACACACTCCCTGCCACTCCCGAGATAACTCGTGCGAAAAAAAATAATGCAGGCATGTTGCGCCATCTATGAAGAGATCACCTAAACACATGTAACGTGTAGGTTAAATTTTAGACAACAGATGGAGCGCATGTTTCTACATCCGCGTTGCTTCGTCGTCGTCTCACCAGCGCGGCACAGCGCCGCCATGGCGAGTAAGCGTGCTTTGATTGTAATCAGTGTGACTTTTTATTTGGATAATATAATCCTGAATAAATATATTTACATGTCCTGCAGAGCATCGTAGAGCATTACTAGCATGAAATTTTCGCTAAAACAACATGCGAAAAAAACCCGGCAGGGGGTGTGGAGCAGTCGGAAAAAAATCCGGCAGTAAAATGGTTAAGATTCACTTCGGATGTCCCGTACGCATGTAATAAGCAAAGTTAAGGGGAGACATGACCCATGTCTCCCCTAACTTTGGTACAAAAAAATGCCTAAAAAACTAATTTTTGGAAAATGTCGATTTTTAAATCTACAGCTATTTTTCTTTTGATTTGCCAAGTTTCTTATTTTTAAGTTTAATATTTGAGCCACAATATCACTCCAGAATATCTATGTGGACTGAAATTGCTCTGAAGCTGGTGCAAAAACAACTTTCTCAAAGCACAAATTTTGGACTCCTTACAAATTTTTAGCTTCTAGGGCAGACAAATGTAAATTGTGGCTAATTGTGCAAAGCATGCAATGTTGGAAGCAGATTTTTCAATATAAGTGTAGGAAACGTTAAAACTGAACTAATGTTTTATTGCTTGGTAGCCACACATTGTAAAGTCGCTAATAATGGTTCAATCTAAAAAGTGCTTCCAACATTGCATTCTTCATAATTTGTAGTATCTGATCTGGCAAAATGCGGGACACCGTGACCTGGGGGAGGAGGGGGAGAACAAGTAGGAGGAGGATGGTATTTTTACGACTAAAGAAAAAAAAAGCATTAAAGAAAATTCATCAACACGCAAACAGGCACACCCCAAAATCATATTATACATTTGAAAATTGGGTTGTGGCAATTACCGTATTTTCCGGACTATAAGTCGCACATCCGTATATTGAGCCGTTTTCGTGGAAAAGTTGGTATATAAGTCGCACCTCTTTGCATGGTTCACGCGACGAGTTCTTTAGTTTACGTACATTGGTATCGCGAAATCGGAATTTCGCACAATTGCTAGATTGCACGTACCGTTTGACAAGCATTTCGACTCGTGAGAAACGTCCATAGTATGTTGCTGTCTGGCGGGGGCAATAGAGTGTTTTGCAGCAAAAGGACGTAAAATGCTTAAAATGAGGGTAGTCAACTTTATTCGAGTGAACACATGTTGAGCGAACGAAAGTTTAAGGAGCTAGACACTGGCAAACCAAGCTTTGGAGCACTAGGCCTAGCCTAGGCCAAGTCCCGGAGGCGACGCGAGCATTGATGCGCAGGCAGAAAGATAAACCTTGACATACTTGGTTTTGGTACCTCTAAAAAGATCGGCTAGCCACAATCGTTCCTTTTACATGTAGCAACACGGCTGGAGCATGGCACAAAAAAAACTGCTCATTAAACGGAAACTAAGAAAGACGTGAGAGAATATTCTGCAATGCGTGTATACCAGCCCACTTTTCAGTGTTACTGGACTGAAGGAAAGGAATACGAAACCATGGCTGGACTAGGTAACATCAATAACATGCTGTGAAAGCTTTATTCTCTCTGTTTTGCCTGTCCACATTGAGCCGCTTCGGGAAAACCATAAAAATTAAAATATCTCGCATTCAGAGTCAAAATAGTGCGGCGACAGCAGTGTCTCCTGGAGGGGGAAACACCACCTATGGCTACGTAGTTGTGGTCAAGGAGGTTGGAAGTACTAGAAGGGGGCACATTACAATATTCGTGAAGCCTAGTCATAAAACGTTTAGACGATGTTGTGGCCATGACCGTAGATCTCTCCGGCAATTGGTGCGCGTGACATGTCACGTGTGAGATGGATGGTTGATTGTAGAAGGATTCCTTGCAGGCTTGCGCGCGCTCCGTCCGGTAGGTTTTATCAGATCGAAGGCTAGACGAAGGCTAGCTACGGTCACGTGATGTGGTCATGTTGGCCTGATAAGCGAGGAGAGTAAGGAGGAAAATAAGAAAGAGGCGAGGTGTCAAGGGAGCATGGCTTGTGGAGGCTACGCGGCTGGCGTCATGCCCTCTCCTACCCTTCTATCCTCCTTGGTTGTGGTGCTCTAAAAAAAAAAAAACAATGCGCGGCAAAAAATAAAAACAAAAATATGTTGCATTTTGAAAAAAAAACAAAAAACGTTGCATCATTGTATAAGCCGCACCAAGAAAAATGATTGAAAAAAACCGCGACTTATACACCGGAAAATACGGTAAGCTAAAATAAATTAACCTTGGTGATATATTTTTGTTTCGTTGTAATGGTAAATATTTTATTAAAGGTGTCTAAGCTAAAAAAAAAAAAGAACGACTGCAGCAGACCTTAATGCGTCAAAAGGAAATAAAAAACGGTAAATTTTTTTCGGCTTATTGTTTCCTGTTGATACTTGCTCTTATACTAACATGTTCCTACACAAAATTAGAACCTTTTCTTTTTTTTTTGCGACCATTGGGAGTTGCAGGCTTTTTGCCTTATGTGGCTGTCTTCACTAAAAAGAACGCATTCCACAACAACCCTTTCGCATGCCATTGAATGATTTGCAAATAATTACAATAGTGTGTTTTTCGACTTTTGGCGAGTAATTTTCGCTTGCAATATTTTGCCATGAAAGGGAGAGGCACAACAGCGCATGTGCGTCGGTCTCCTGCAAGAATGACGGCCGCTGCCCGATATTGGATTGGATAGAAAATGGTATATACCATCAAGATTCACACGCTTACCAGCGAGCTCCGCGCTTCCCTGTGACCTGTTGTTCGGAAGCGCCATAATTTGCGTAGTGAATGTTACGACAATGTGAAATGCGGGACCTTCCGAAGATATTTGTATTTCTTGCGGACGCGGGACAGTCCCGCGAGTCGCGGGACGGGTGTTCACCCTAACCATATGTTAAAACATTCCTTTTTGAAAATGGTTTTTAATTATTGTTTTGGGAAGCAGTTTGTTTAATTATAATTATCCTGACAACTAACCTACTAATTAAAACAAAACAATTAAAACAAAAAATAGATATTTGAAATCAACACAAAAGTCTGAACAAGCCTGTGCTGTTTCATTGGGCTTGGATAAAGTATAAGGAAGAAAGCTCCAAGACCAGTGTTCCCCCTAGGCGACGTATCACATTATTTTTTTGTGGTGCAGGCACGAGATCTACAACACCCAATACCGCGCCATGTTCGTAAAGAACTGCGTCGTGTCCGACACGGAAGTCCTCAAGTGCCCGCCGTCCCGGTCCAAGCGGAAGAAAAACGGCGGCGGGGCAGACGACCCCGCGACCTCTTCCACCCCGTCCGCTGCAGAGTGTGCAAGACTGAGGTGGCAGTCGTGGACCAAGACGAGGTGTTCCACTTCTTCAACGTCATTGCCAGCTTCTCATGAAGCCGCGGGGCGTCGCGCACGTTCATTTGTAAATAAGCTCATAGTAAACACGAGGCACAGCACCCAGTGTTGCTTTGTCGAACCGAGCGAGGGATGAAGCCTGTCTGAGCATGACCAATCTCATTAAAGCTGGTGCCCATCCTTGCGGCTGCTTACAGTTGGAGAGGCTAAACTCTAGTTTTAACAGAGTGTGTTCTATAGGTTGTTTTCTACGAGAACGAGACACACGCTGGGAGCGTTACACCATGCAGTAGCAGAGAAATTGATGCTGCGACCCGTCTTCACGTGACCTAAACGTTAATCCAGTTTCCCACCATGTACTATAGTGGGCGAAGTAAACGTCACATGACCGATAAAATCAGTCAGTTTCTCTGCAAAACTTAGCGGGGAAAAATAGAAAAGTGTGTGGTTTCTGTGGGACACATTCTGTGCTTCTTGGTCTTTGTTAGCATGATCAAGCTTGCCATCCTTAAAGGACAGATGCAAAGGAAAAAAACAATTTTTTAAACAACTTAGATGAAAAAAGGATGTCATAAAACGATCTTACAACGAAGAAAAATATTTTTAGAGCTATATTTACGGCGCTATACGAATTTGTAGTTGGCGCCCGCGGAGCCGCTGCTGGTCACGTGGTAGGCCCGCAGCGTCACGGCCGCCGCACGCTGAACGTTGTGCGACGCCGCTTCAACGCCGCCGTCGCCGCACAAGTTCGTCTGCTTCGGGCGCCGCCGCCATCATCTGACCAGCGCACACGTCTATCACGTCTGCTTGCGCTTTTTCAGGAGTTTCTTTGGGCTCTAAAAGTTACTTATTAATCGTAGTTATTTGTTATACTTCAAACAAAGATGAATAAGTTACTTTCAGAGGCCATAGGAAGCTCCGAAAGAGCGCAAGCACCACGTGATAAATAAGGGCCAGTCACGTGATAAATAAGGGCCACTTTTCTGCGGTGCCCGCGGGCGCCAACTACAAATTCATATAGCGCCGCAAATATAGTTCTAAAAAATTTTTATTCGTTAAAAAAAGGTTTTATGACATCCTTTTCTCACCTAAGCTGTTTAAAAAAATTGTTTTTCCTTTACATGTGTCCTTTAAGACTCGTACGACTGCTTACGACCAACCACACTGGTTGGTCGTAACCAGTCTTAAGAGGCTTAAAGACCAATTGTGGCAGAGTGAGTCGTAATCAAATGCAAGTATGTGAACCAGACTTTAGGAGTCCCTGCATTGGTAGCGAGGAACCAAACCTTTTTTTTTTCTCCTACAGCAAATCTCTGTTACCATAGGAGCATTGGTAGGAAGGAACCGAACCTTTTAACCGCGGTGGAAAACAAACATAGAAGTGAATTATATTCTACCATTACCTCCCTATGATAGCACATTTCGCTCCAAATACGGACGGGTGGGTACGGTAGAAATGCTTTATTCAATCCCAAGAACTTGATACTCAACTAGACCGGCTGGGCCATACCCGCATTGAGAAATACAAGTTCTCCACCGCCCGTGACAAGAGCGGCATTCGGTCCAACATTTAGGTGCAGTCATTTCCCGGTCCTGCAAAGAAAACCAACAATCACTCGAAGCGTACGGAGCTGTCGGGATGTCGCACTTCACCGGGAGGTCATTCTGCTGAAGTGCAACAGTGTCTGTCTTCAAATTGTCCCTGTGTCTTTTTTTTTACTCTATTTTATTGATACAGATTTTTATGAATGCATCTCCATCCCGTATCTGCTGTGCCTCGAGCACAAGCTTTCTTTGATAGCACTTCATCGAGGCACTCTTTTTAGAAAGATGTGATGCAAGGGCAGCATTTTACGGCGTTCTGTAGAAACACTCCATTTGGACGCATTTCTAGGTTTCGGTTTCTTATCGGAGTGGATGATGTTTAACAAGCTACTAATTGGAACCATATGTCTATTTTCACCAATTGAAAAATTAATTAATAAATTATACTTAATTAGTCGACTGATTGTTACGATTAGTTTCCTATACTATGTCCCTCTGGCCGTATAACTCGCCTGCTTAAAGCACATAAATGTAACTTTCATGGCTTTTTTTAAACAAATATATAAAGCTTAAAAAAAAAACTATATACATACAACTTGTTTAGAATATCCCTGCCAGAGACAACACTGCTTCATAAACTATATGTATATGTAAAACTATATGTATATGTATAGAGAGAAAGAAAGGACAAGGCAAACCCGTCTGGCTCCCAGCGGGCCCCACAGAGATTTGCTCAAAACCCACAAGGTGGCAACCAAGTTGCTGGAAAGCATGAATAGAGCAGTCTCCTAACCTACTCCGGGCTTAGCATACGTCCCAGTTAAGTGTGACGTGCACGGTACCCTTGTGAGCGGCGTGCCATTCTGAGGGAGCAGTTGTTACTTACCCGATCTGCTCCAAGCAAATGTTTGCAAAGGAAAGCTTGGTTGACTGGTCTTTGATATCTTCTAGCAGCTCTTGACACCTTACAACAAAAGAAAAAGAAAACCCCCAAATGACCAGCAATCCAGAGTCAATGAAACGAGACCTACCTAAGAAAATGGATTTAGGACAATTGGAACACATCGAAAGTCTTTAGCTTACCACGATCAACTCCAAGAGAGCATGAGTAGTCAGCACATTCTGAACTGCTTTGCTGATTCTATTCTTGCAAGCCTGCTGAGCAGAGCTTCAGAAGGTACGAGCATTTCCATAAGTTACATACTTCAGGCTTTAGTCGAGTTAGTTTCTTCGTTAATTTCTGTATGTTCAAGCAGACCCTTCACCACTATGTGTACCCAAATTCAGTAAGTTGTGTACTATTCAGATGAAAGTGCCTCAGAAAAACGGGAAAAGGAAGACAGGACAGCACATAGCGCTCAGTGCTGTCTTATCTTCTTTATCCCCGTTTTTCTGAGGCACTTTTACCTGAATGAACATGAACTAACTACCGTATCTACACGAATGTAGGTCAACCCACTTTTCAATTCATGAAAATCTGAAGTGGAGAGGGTCGACTTATAATCGAACCAAAGCATTCCACCGCCGACAAAAACGAAACGATCGCGATATCAAGAACACCTCGGCTTGTTACGAGTTCAGCCAGCTGTACCTGTAGCATTGCGCCATTCTGTAAGCCCATTTTACAAAATCCTTTTCTTTCGTCCGGCTGTGCAAGCGAATTCCACTGGTAGAGATTTGCAAATCAGCCCAAATGTATGGTGGTGAACGGCGCATGGTGCACCCAACTCCCAAGGGTGGCGGCACTTGCTGAAGAGCCACTCCGGAATGGCCGCTGGAGCAGCCTCACCTAGCCTCATTCGCCGCTGCTTTTTTCTCATGATTCACGGTCGCACATTGTTTTATCGAGTGTTGAGATCATACTGGAGTGCCAACTATGTTTCTCTGCATTGGCGCGCTGATCCAGGCAGTTTAGATTTTCGGTGCTCGTTTCAGCCATTCTTCATCGAAACGCAACCAAAATCTGAGCTACTGGACGCAAGTTCGACCTGTCTGAACAGGTGGTGCTCCAGTGGCGTCTACAACGGCGCAGGATCTTAACTGTGACGGTACACTATAAGAGGCTTCCACGGGTAAAAGTCTGAATAGGTCCGGATGCCGTCCGGAGTTCGAGGTCGGGCGGTCAGGCTTGCAACATACATTGCAGAAATGCGTGATCAGTCCCTACCCGGGACGTGCGACGCAACCACCAAGCAAGCGCAGAAGATGCGGTTCATGCGGTCATTTGCAAAGTACCAGATTTCGTTGGACGACGCCGACGAGCGTGCTTTGAGAACAAAGCAGTGATGACGACGGGAACGACAGCAGTAGTGCGGACATATCGTAGTCTCCAGTAGCAGACAGAGTGAGAACGACAGAGAGCAGCTTCAGTTGTCCTGCCTCCAGCGCAAGCTTCTTAGCTTCAATAATAATTGGGCATATCAGTACGCCTTGCGCGTGCATGTGCAGCCAAAGAATGCCAGAAGGCAACGAGCGCGCACTGGAGGCCGGGCTTTTGGAAGAGATACCCTTCCGTTCTCATATGTTCGCTGTAGAATGCGCCCCTCAAGCTTTTGGTTTTTTTTGTGACGTGCAATGTGGGGGGTTGACTTACAATCGAGTCAACTTACAATCATGTAAATATTGAAATGTCTTTGGTTGACAAACCTTATTACAAGAACAAGAACGACACCGGGCACATGGCTGTTGTGTGGTGTAGGGTTAGTTGAGTCGCACACGTCGGTGTCAAGGCAGTTTCGTGAGAGAATATAAAGTGCCACAAAGGGGGCGCCACCAACCATACTTCTCTAAATACATAACACATCCTTTTTTCTTTGACAAAAAGAAAAGGTCTATGTGAGTTTTAAGAGTTCAGAGTCCATACTTTCAGCGATACCTTGCTGGCGGCACAACTAGACGGCCTGATCGAGTGGTTCCGGGTATGTGGGGCTGCTCGGCAGGACTTCGGCGAGGTTGGTCGTTGGACGTGAGTTGGTAGTAGTTTTCAGGGGTCGCATTGCTTTTCCAAGCGAATGGTCGGATGTGTAACAGATTTCTTCTATAATGAGCCTTGTCTTCTGCTCTGAGTAGGGTATGATCGTGGCTGTGGTCCGACTTGGAGCACACTTCCAGGTTCCCATTTGTGGTTTCGACAGAAATAGACTCTTGCTTTACGTCAGAGGACGTAGCGGTTTGCTGTGTGCGTCACCATGTCGGTGTTGACGCTTGGGTGAAACTGAAGGCATGCTTGAGCCTCCTTGATATTGTAGTGAGGCTGCAGTTTCTGCGGAGCAGCTGGCTTGAGGGTTCTGATCTTGCGGCCCATCAGTAATTCTGCTGGGGACAGTAGGTGATCTATCGGTGTGTCCCTAAGCTCCAGAACAACAAGACACAGGTCACTGCCACCTTTCAGTGCCTTGGTCAAGCTGTTTTTACTGTTTGAACTGACTGTTCTGCAAGTCCATTAGACCGCAGATAATGAGGAGAACTTGGGTCATACGTCACGTCCGAACTCTTGAGAAACCCTTTGAATTCTTCAGAGTTGAATGGCGGGTCGTTGTCACAGACCACCACTTCTAAAATGCCAAATTGAGCAAACTCCTTTTTAGGGCTGTGATCACTCTGGTAGCAGAAGTGTACCGCACCTGCTCTACCACAATGTACTTGCTGAAGTAGTCCATTACAAGTAGGTAGGTGACACTGTGGAGATGGACGAAGTCAATGGCGACGATTTGCCACAGTCGTGTTGGAAGCCGTCTGTCTTCCAGGGCTTCTTGTTACTTCGGCCGCTGGTGTTGCTGGCAGAGTTGACAGTTGGAGATCATTGTTTCGATGTCGCTGTTGATTGTTGGCCAAAGCAGGGTTGCATATGCCTTGTTTCTAGTTGCAACAATGCCTTGAAGTGCAGCGTGAAGTCGTTTCAGAGCGTCGCGCTGACAAGGACTGGGAATGACGAGTCATCTTCCTCAAAAGATGAGGCCGTCTGATATGTGCAATTCATCCTGACAGTGCAGATACGGTTTGGCCAGTGGGTCAACACTGTGATGTTTCGGCCATCCACTGCAAATGTACTCTGTGACTTTCCGAAGTGCTGGGTCCTCTTCAGTTGTAATCCGAAGCTCTTGTAGCTTCTGTGCTGAGGCGGTGATCAGGGTCGCTACCCTACACCCTTCTAGGTCCGATGTCTCAGCACGGACCGAGGTGTCTGGAGCATGTGACAGGGCGTCTGCAACTGTAAGATGTCTGCCTGGCATATACACGAGGTACAAGTCATACCTTTGGAGCCGCAGAAGCAGGCGTTCTGTAGGGGGGTAACGACAACAAAGTCCTTTTAGAAAGTCCGATCGGTGGCTTGTGGTCGGTGTGCACTTTCACAGGTCTGCCATATGTGTAATAGTGAAAGAGCTCGCAGGCAAACACCACTGCGAGAAGTTCTTTCTCGATTTGTGCGTAGTTCTTCTGAGCAGGTGTGGGCGAGGCTGATGCATACGCAACCGGTTGGTTGTTTTGTAGGAGCACAGCAACGAGTCCATACGCACTTGCGTCAACAGACACGATCATGGGCTCTTTGTTGCTGAAGAACCTCAATACTGGAGCCTGTGTCAGAAGGCTCTTCAGTCGGTTAAAGCTTCTCTCCATGTTAGCATCTCAAACCCATGTTGCATTGTTCTTGAGGAGGGCTCGCTGCTGAGCAGTCTCCTCAGATGCACAGGGGACAAATTTTGCCAAGAAGGTAACAGTGCCTAAAAACCTGAGAAGCTTTTCTTTTGTTGTGAGAGCCTTCATAGAGGCTTGCAGTCGCTGGATCTGGCTTTAGGCCATCCGGCGTGAGCAGGTGTCCCAGGCAACAGAGGCTCGGGACAGCAAGCTTCATTTTGGAGGTGTTCAGCTTCAAGTTGTGCTGCCATGCTACCTCCAGTATCTGTTAAAGCTTTCTATTGTGCTCTTCAATGTTTCTGGACGCAATGAGGATGTCGTCAAAATAGTGACAAACATTCTTGATTCCAGAGAAGATGCCATCCATGGCTCGTTGAAAGAATTTTGAGCCCAAAAGAGAGTTGCAAGAATCTGTAGCGACCCCACGGTGTGATGAAAATGCACAGTTTAGAGCTGCGTTTATCACGTGCTAGCTGCCAAAAACGCTGACTTTGCATTCATAACTGTGAAGACTGCAGTTGCTCATGTTGGCAAGAAGCTCACCATGTGTTGGTATGCGGTAGTGTTCGCATTTGATTGCATAATTCAGTTGTCGGGTGTGCAGGTACAGCCTTAACGTGCCATCCTCTTTTGTGACAACCACGAGAGGAAGGACCCAATCTGTTGGTTCTGTGACCTTTGTGATTATCATTTTCATTTGGTCAAGTTCATGCTTCACTTTGTCTTGAATGGCAAGAGGGATCTTCCTAGGGGCTGCTACGGTGGGCACCGCATCATCTTTGAGCGTGATGGAGACAGTGCCAGGTGGCTGACCGATTCCTTCGAAGACATCAGAGCAGGAGTCTAGGATAACCTGGGTGCTGCTGGGTGGGAAACAGTCTTTTTAGAGCGCAGCTCTTAGGCACCCGTTTCTGGCTTGAGCGGCGTGCGTCGCCGTCAGCGTAACCGCGCGTTGCATGCAACTCAGGTTGCCGGGCAGCCCGTGTTGCATGCAACCTGTCAGCGTCAGCGTAATCGCGCGTTGCATGCAACCCAAGTTGCATTCAATCCAAGTTGCATGCAAACCGCGTTGCATGCAAACCGCTGGAGTCGCCGGGTTGCATGCAACCCGGCGGCGCCCCCAAATCATGTGACCCCCTAGGTCATGTGACGGCCCGGGGTCACGTGACCCCCCTCAGTACCCTTCCCCTCCTCCTCCTCAAAAGCTGCGCTCTAATTCAGCGTTACAGGGAGTTGTAAACGGCTTTTGGTTGTGCCACTGGTCTGCTCACTGTTCACCAAGTGCACTCCATTGAGGCGAGTGATCAGCTGGAGGTCCTGGCATGCAGGTGCTCGGAGGACTGGGACTACATCTTTGTTCGTCAACAGGTATGTCAAAGTATGGCTCTTGTCTCCGACAAGGGATCTATGCTTGCACTCACCCAGGGTTGGGAGTCGACTGCCGTCGTATGTAAAAACTCTCACAATGGACACGGTAAGTGTTGGTTGTTGTTGGCACTTTACAAGTGGGCTCTGGGAAATAATGTTCACATCAGCTCCTGTGTCGAGCTTGATAACAACATCCAGCTCATCGGTGTTAATGGTTTCAGTCCATTTTGATGTTCCGTGGAGCTTCTTCACAGTCGGGCTACCAAGGCAGATGGGTTCGGTATCCAAGGTAGACACTGTGTTGTTCTTCGAGCCGCGTCCACGGCCTCTCTGATGGCACACTGAGGCAAAGTGTCCAAATTTCTGGCCGGAATAGCAGTTCCTTCTATACGCTGGGCAGTTCCGTGGTGGATGACGGGTGCCACATCTTGAGAATGTATGCTGGGCAGGTTGGGTAAGTTGAGCAGAGCCGCTGGTCTGTAGCTTCATGCAATGCGTGCTGGTGCGGGGTGTGTGGCTTTGTCTTCCACGGCGAGAGTCGTAAGATAGACGATCCACCGTTTGCTCTCCGTGTTTATCTTGGACGTCTCGAGCATGTTTGGAGATTTCGGCAGCTTTGCATGCTGATATAATCTTCTCTAGTGTTAGTTTCGGTTCTCAGAAAAGTCACTCCCGCAGCACGTCGTCGATGGTTTGTCCTGGTTGCTCCACCATCGTGTCGAACACTGCTGTTGCTTGGGTCACGCTTTGTACGGCGTGTACAAGTCGTCGAACTGCTGAAGGATTGCCGCGATGGAGTCCGATCCGTTTACTTCGGGGAACGTTTGCTGGATATGACGCGCTGTTGGTCTGAGGACATGGAGAAGGAGTGCTTTTCTGTGAATTCGATAGCTGTTTCGTAAATGATGAATGCTACGCGCCATTCTTCCCATGCGACGGCTAGGTTGTCGCCGAGCTCGAAAGGCGGCGGAGGTTGCAAAAGGCGCTTGCCATCGTTGTCGGCTTACGATGCAGAGGTCTAGCCATCGTCCGTTGTTGTGGGTGCGTCCGACACCATGATATGTCTTTTGTTGACAAACTTTATTATGAGAACGGGAACGACACCGGGCACATGGCTGTTGCGTGGCGTGGGGTTAGCTGAGTCGCACACGTGGGTGTCGAGGCCAGTTCGTGAGAGAATGCAAAGTGCCACGGAGGGGGCACCACCAACCATACGTCTCTAAATACATAACAAATACTGTAGCCCAATCAGCCATTTTGTTGTACTATAGTCAGTGGCAGGTTAAGAATGCGCTAGAAGCTCAGCCTTCAGCATATGCTCGTTGCTTTCTGTTACACTTTGGTTGTGTGTGCACCAACAATTAAGTGTTATCGAGGGAAGAAAGCTTACGCTGGACAAGGAATCATACAATGCCCGAAAGGGCGCTTTGAGGTATATTAAATAAATAAATAAATATACTGTATTCTTAGCTTGTCACCGACTATAAGCACTGTTATCAGTTGAAATTAAAGTATCAAAAGTATCTACCATACCTGGAAAGCTCTTCTGCAATCTTCTCCTTGATCTCCAATTCCTCCTCTTCACGTAAGCACCTTTCGACACCCGCAAAAGACTCGATCGACTGCAGGCACTGCTCCAAGTCCGCAAATATTCCGTTCAGCGCATCTGGAAAATGGGAACAAATATGTTACATTTGTCCGCATTACAGCACCTCAGTTTCAGCGTCAAATGTTTCGTTCCGGCAGCCTCCTTGCTCCCTTAGTCAGTGTCGCTAATATAAAATATGCCACTATATCCAAATCTCTGTAGTCACACACTGCTGTATAATATAAAGCAGGGCCAAATTAAGGTATGGCCTAAGGGGGCTGCAGCCCAGGGGTCCTGGCCCTCAAGGAGCCCTGGCCCTCAAGGAGCCCTGGCCCTCGAGGAGAGCCCCATGCTGTAAATCATAAAAAAAATTAAACACAAAAAATATTTTGGAGGGAAGAATGAAACAGAAAAATACAATTTTCGTAAAACAAAACAAAAATTTTGGAAAATGTTTCTACAGCATTTAAAAGAGGCATGGCAAAAGATAATGGCACTGCAAGCAAAACCAAACAACACTCTGCGTGATGAGCTTCTTTGGTTGGTGTACAGAAGGGCCCAGTAAATTTGACGAGTGGCCAGCGCCTCGCGCTACTTCTCTGCATTCTTTTCAAAACGACTGAGCAAAAGAAGACATGGAGGAGCCATCAACCTTCTGAGGTTTCCCATCCTTCTTTAAAGAAAGAAAAAAAAATGCTGTGAATACCTTCTCCCTTTGTCCTACTCAAGCTCGTGCCACTGGTATAAGCTTTGCCAACAGATGTTTTTGAAGCGTGGCCTTTGATGCTGCCTAGAGAAGGGGACCGATTTGTCTCCATAGCAGTGTCAGGGAAGTTTGTCCTAAATGAAGAAGTCAGAAGGAAGACCTAAACCTTTCTTCTTTTTATGGGGTATTTTTAGCTCCATTTCAGGAACAATTGTGGGCCTTTAATCAATCTGTGTTTACGCTGAAAGCTTCACACATGGTTTTATTTCTTTATGTGTTCACAGTCTTTATATTGAACCTTTGAGCAATGTGGAGAACGCTTTCTCTATAACAATGCGTTTAAAATGTTTCTGCCTATTACAAGCCAGAAGAAATGCCTTTGGCCTTCGAGAAAAAAAGTTATATTAAAACATTCCTTGGAATTCACAAAAAAAAAAAAGGAGAGGAGACTGCACAACAAAAACAAATGGACGACATTTTTAGTTACTGGGCTTTGTGTTTCTGCTAGAGTGAAAGTAGAAGGTAGCCAAGTAGATCACATCATTCGTCTGCACCAGCCATATTTTAGTGCTTTGGTTCGAGTCACGAAAACAAGCAATATATGTCAAGGCCTTGTTCTTCCGGTACCGCAGTTCTTTTTAGTTTCCAGTTCAAATGTCAGGTCATACGCACCTAATGTGGTGGGGGTGGGTAAGTGGAAAGCAGAGTCCAGAAAAGAAGGGAGTGAGAAAAGCTACCAAAGCTGACCAAATATGCAACCAGTTGTCCCAAGACATTCAATGAAGACTCTGCCACCTGGGTCATCAAAAATCTAGACAATGACCACCGAGTGCAATCTATCGATCATGCCAGAGAGACGTAAAGATGCTGGTATCATTCCTCCAAACAAAGGCAGGCAAGTTTTAATTACCTTGAGGACAATTCTACTGACTGAGAAAATGACCAGATATATGAAATCAGCACAAAAATCTGAACAAGCTGGTAAAGTTTCATTGTGTTTGGTCATGAATTAAGAAAAAACGCTCCAAGACCAGTGTTCCCCCTTAAACGAGCACTTTCTTGCCACCAACATCGTCAGCGAAGAGGCCACTTTTAAAAACATGACGAAAACACGACGCTCAACCACACACGTCAATAACCGAATGCATGGCCGCGTGGCCGCCAGATGCACACTTTCGGATACTTTCGGCTTGGATTGGATTGCGGTCTGCGGCTTTCCCATTTGTTACTGAATCTAGTGGCTTTAACTGGATCTAGCCTAGTGTCGTACCCTCAATTCAATCTAATACAATGCATGGCTTGGACTGAATTTGTCGGCTGTTCTGTTTGCATCGGATAGCACACTCTACATCGGGTGAGCAGAGCGTCCACTCTAAGCAGAATTAATTGCCTATTTTTCTGCCCCCAAGTCCTCAAGTCTTTGCTCAGGGCACTCAATGGCATTTCCAGCTCATTTTCCCTGACTGGGCTCACTTTTTGACAATATCCCTGACAATTCTCCGATTTTTCCCGGTAATTAAATTTTCGCTGACAATTCCCAGTTTTTCCTGTTGCCAGACACCCTGTAAGAAGGAGAGGAGGCGACATACCGGCTCAAGCCACGGCGAAACGAGAAAATCTTAAGTGAAGCCAGAAGTAGAGGTCGCAGTCGGTGGGAACGCCGCCAAGGGTGACCAAAACAGCCGTTGGCGCCAAGTCAGCTCTCCTTTTCGTCCAATAGCGTCTTTTGGTTTTGGTCATCGTTGGGGTTGTGTCCCCCAATCCGGAAATCTCCCCGGCTTCACCTCTGGTGGCGTTATGTCGTCTCTAGAAGCTTCCTACCTCCATGGCCACGGGTCACCCTTCAATCTGCCATCATAGCCACAAAGATCCGAGCACTAATGAGCACGATAGTAGCAAAATGATAGTTCGGCACTGTTGCGATCGGCCTTGGTCAAGGTCACATTCTTTTCTTCTTCCCCTTCTTGCCCCCTGAAAAGGGTGTGCCCTCCCACTGAAAGTCTCCGACCGGCCATCTGGGTCGATAATGACTGGCAACCTCTGCCGGCGCCGTGTTGACGTCGCGACACCTGGACAAGAAGTTAAGCCGCCTAATTACCGTAGGGTAAGCGGAGACCTTCACGGCGGATTACCGGGACGAAGATTCCGAACGACTGAGCCACCTGCGGGAATCATACCTCGGACACAATGGACGGGGCTTGCTCCCGATGTGGACTTCCGCGAAGTTCAACCATTTCTAGAACAGTTCGGATAATCGTCTGCCACCACCCGCAAATTATCCGGCCAAACCCCTTCCTGAGCCACGGCGTCGCCTAATGGAGGGAGCCATCACAATCTGTCTGCTGCAACGTTTGTGTGTATGTGTGTGTGTGTGTGCACACGTGTGTGCGTGTGTATGTATGTGCATGCTCGAGGGGTGAACAGGGGTGAAGCCAGATGTGACGGTTGTTGGCAGCTCGGCAACCATTGGCTGCCAACCGCCGGGGGCCGAACAGCGACCTTATAAAAGGAACGAACAAGAGGTCGCAAAGGTGCTCTCGGACGATGTAGATACTTCTGTAGATATGTATTAAACAGAGTTTATCGTGAGAGTCCCTCTTGTCTCCTGATGTTTCTGCCGGGAGTCATCCTGAAGTTCCTGTCCTTGCCTAACCCTACCCGATCCTGCCTGGGGAGCGCCTCGGTCACAACAGACTTCTAACCTAGAGAGCTTACCAGAAAGTGAGTTGTGGCAGACATTAGATTACTGCATTCCATTTGCCTATAGATAGCACTGGAAGTTATCACAAAATTTGACCCTTTTTTGGGTGATGTCATTGCTCAAGGCACATATGTCAAAAATATAAAAATAACTTAGGCTTTCCAAAAAGTACTGCGTTGACCAGTCATATCATCATCATTATCACGAGGGCCTCAGAAGGAACCTCAGCCCAAGCCAGCTCTGCTAATATAGAATATGCCACTATACCCAAATCTCTGCACAAACTGCTATAGTATATAAATGCTTGCTCTCACCAAATCCACTATATCCAAAAGTCTGCTGTAATAGAACCTGCCACTATGTCCAAATCTCGTAGTCACAAACTGCTGCAGTATACAGTCTAGGCTCATAACAGACCTGGTTACAACAGACATTTGGATATAACATACCGATTTGTGAAGTTCGATTGGTTTTCTCTATGCACCATTGACTGAACTTCATATCTACATACAACATGCTCCTTTTACAACAGACCGAAATCTTGGTCAAAATCAAGGTCTGTTATAACGAGCTTAGACCGTATAAATGTGTGCTGTAAATGAATCTGCTATATACAAAAGTCTGCTGTAATAGAATTTGCCACTATATCCAAATCTCTGTTGTCACAGGCCGCATAATATATAAAAGAACTTGTAGTTGGGCTACTTGGTGAATGTCATGAAGCATGATGTGCGGCGCAAAAAAATGACGACACAAGGAAGAAGACACACGCAGGCACCTGGGTCTGTTTTCTTCCTTGTGTTTGTTGTTTTTTTATGCCGTACACAGTGCTTCATTGCGCATTATATGAATGTCTGCTGTAGCACAATCTGCTATATCCAAAAGTGCTGTAATAGAATCTGCCACTATAATCAAATCTCCGTTGGCAGAGACTGCTGTATGAATCTCCACTGTAAATTAATCTGCCATGCTCAAATGTTTGTTACAACAGAATCCACGATGAGACAAGCCTTCCCCAAGACAAAGCAACTCAGCCAAACCTGTCAAATGAGTTTCATGATGTCTGTTGTAACCAAACCAGCTGCACCAAGGTTACACCAGATCTGCTCTGCAACATTCTCACATCATTTCTCAAACCAAAGGGATCTTTGACAGACTCTAAACGTGTCGGGTAATGAGGGCTTACCTTGATTCACGGGCTCGACGTTTCTGAAGATGACGCGCTGGTTCACCCTGGAGATCCTGTCGGCGAGCTCATGCACCTCCCCAAGCAGTTCTCCCAAAGGCGTCAACTGTCCGTCTGCCAGACCGGCCTCTCGATACTGTGAGGAACGGGTAGCCAAGCTAGTTAAACGCCAACATTCGCTCTTCTGCCCTGCAAAAAACTGAGTTTGCACGTCGGTCTTTAACCACGGACGGGAGTAAGGTGTGCACTGTTTTACCTCGAGTGGAGCCACGAAAAGATGTCACGACTCGTTTTAGCCGATTCAGTGCGTTCCACATGATTTTGAGCTTTGCACATCGCTGTGCCCGATAGACCTTTTATGCGAAAATCCCCAAAGGCCGTGCACAAAGTCCTCCTCCTCACCCTCGTAGGATCTATCATGGTGACACTGAAGAGAGAGAGAGAGAGGGGGCAGCGCAGTTGCTCGCTCGCCTGTACATGCTCCGCCGTCTGCTACAACTGGTTCTGTACGGGCCGTTCCCAGCATTCCTTTCGGCGCCGCGGATGGCGCTGCATGTTTTGCAGGCCCGCGGCGGTCAAGTGAGAAGAAGGGGACGGCACGGGGCAGTGCTCGGGCAGCGAGCTCTCGAATGGGCGGCGACAGAGCGATAAAGGACGAGGCGCTGCCTCCGGATCGTCCAACCACGAGACAGTAGATCCTTCGTACCTCGTGTTGCGTGACCTCTGCAGTTGAGGCGGGGCCCGATCGGGCGATGGCTAGAGTGGACACCCACGAGCGCGACACTCCGGCTTTTGCGACGTCGTCTGTTGCCACTTTGAGACCACTTTCGACGCACGGGCAGTATAGGACACCAGGTTACGGCCGGGCTAGACGGCGGCATTCCTTACGGCCTCTGCTCTCGTTTTAAAGCGACAGCCTGAACCACCCTCAAGGACTGCTCAGACCACCGTGAGAAGAACTGTGAGTCGATGTACTCATGCGAATTATCTGCAGTGCGCCAATTGAAAAACTTCTGGCTTAACAACAAACAAACGCTCGTTTATGAAAAAGTAATATTTTTTTGAGAAGGCGGTGTTTTGCATAAGTGCTGGCAGGCAAGCGACCTGAAGTCCTGTAGATCTAGCTAGTCTAGAAATTTATCCGATTCGAATCCAGGACCGAAGAGGCTAACACGGTGATAATGGGGTGCTTCCTTGGAAGGAGTTAGCGCCGTAGGAGAGGGTGAAGTCGCAGCTAGAGTCACTAAATGTTCCCAGAGTACCAAAATGCTCTGCTTTGTAAAACTTTTATTGGAGATTAGTACAGAATGACAGAGGCGTAACATTTTCATTAATTTTTAGTTTACGAGGTTTTGCGGCACAATTAACATTGTTTTCGTACAACCACGTCTCACCGGTGATTTCGGGTAGCACGTCCCGACCTGGGCGCATCATAACCTTGGTGGTAATTCGCGGCGCGTCTGCTTGGGAGACGGGGGTTGGCATCCCTGAAACCCTTTTCACCGCATATGATCGGCGCTAAGACTGCCGACCGAAGCTAAAATCGGACAGTCACAGGGGATGCCATCGACTGCGATACTCTGGAAACATTCGGCAACTCTAGTCGCAGCGACCCTAGCGAGCTGCGGTGGAAGAGAGAAGCTAGGGTGCCTTCATGCGAGCCTTGCTTAGGATGGTGACAATGAGACATTTTGTTTCACGGTTTTCATTTTCATGTTTTGCTCGGAGCGCATGAAACAGCGCTTGCCGGCTCACGCTCTTAGCTCTACCTGCGGTACGGCGCCATTTTTCTTGCGCTATTTCCTTATATATTTTTTGTGAGCACATGCTGTTGGCTTTGGTACTATAAAGGATTGCATCACCCCAAGGAAAGTGCACATGAAGGCACCCTAGGAAAAGCTACCCTCCATGTGAAGGACGAAAGACAGTCTTTTCACCCGAGCCCAGCCGTGGCTAAACACTCCAGTCAAAGACATGTTTCAGGCACCATAATCTGCAAAGGGCAACAGCGCAGGGGTCCGACTTTGGTCAAGGTGAGAGCGAGAGCGTTCTTGACCGCTGACACATCATACAAAAGACAGTCTTCAGACACTGTCTTAGGCATGTTGCTTCCTAGTATGATGGCCCTGTCACATTGGTCCTACAAAAACTGTTTGAAGACATGCATGAAGCATACATATCTATGGATCAAAGATGCTTTGAGCGTGCTTGAGGCCTGTCCGTAGACTATTCAGCTATCGTGTCTGCAGCTTGAGCATAATCGACCAACGAAACAATGATTTGGCAATGTTTCACCGAGAACGTCTCGCCAGCACACAAAGAGCGAGAGAGGTCTCGCAACCTCTCATGTGCTTGTACTCCATCACCCACCGGTCGATGTCAGCTTATGTGCGGCAGCAGAACAAATTTACAAATGAAGAGTGGCTTGTCGACAGCTTCCATCGTGAAATGGCAGATGACAATAATTTCGGCTTGCATCCAATCTCGCTACGCCGTGGCGCTCAATTAGTAGCAGACTATCATCTTTTTTCCCCGGTCTGTTAGGAGACGACGTGCAGTATTTTTTGTTTTATTTCCGCCTGTGAATGGTGCTTTGTAGCATGACAAACTGCTTTCTTTGCTAGTGTTGGCAGACGAACCCTCCACGAATGCCATCTCCGCTTGCCCCGCAAGAGGCAAATTAGATTTCGCTCTCGCAGCAACCGAAATCGGACCCCAGGAGTGTCACGTATCTATTAAACTCCACGGTGCGCATACCATTTCGGCGAGGCTGGTACTCGATGACTGCAGCAGCTCTTTGTAGTGGACCTCGTTCTGAAGCACCGCCGTCTTTTCCGAAAGAAGCGAGATCCGCTGCAGCTGCTCCGTGACGCTGCGCTGCAGGTTGAAAGTTGGTGCAGCAATCGCATGGCCCCAGCTACAGCACGGCTAGAGGCACCATACGGTGCTGCCAGGATAGCCGTAGCATTCCTGATGCAGTGCACCCAAAACTATTAAAAGAACGCTGTTCACCAGTGTGTAATGTGACCAATTTTGTGTTGGAAGATGAATCTCTGCATGCTATTTTTCAAGCTGAAGTAATGATCCGCATGAATTGTGACAGAATGCCCAAAAGGGAGAGTGGATGCTCAGTGTCATCATTTCCTTCGTGGAGTACATTGGCGATTGCAAGTGAGATACATTTTTAACACCCATTACTATTTATTCGTCCTGACAAGGGCTCGAGCAGTGGCGAAAGTCCAGGTTACCGCACGACATTCATTAGTGCTGCATAATCAGGATACTGTTTCCAACAGCATCCTGGTTCAATACTTGCCTGTTCAAGGTCTATTTCCCTTTGCAACATTGAGCTTCAAACATGAATGAACATCCTTCACTGCTACCGGGCAGCAATGACAGTGACAGTGCGACGAGCAACTGCTTTTGGTCAACGTCTAGCCAATAGTTGGGACTAAAATTACATTTGCTAGACGTTGCCCAAAATTGGTAATGTACTGACCCAAGGAACTGTACCCCGTGTGCCTAATGCTTTAAAAAAAAACACAATTCTCCTCGTGGTTCTGGTCACCCTTGAGCTGCGGTCACACTGCTAATACACCATACAAAAGACAGTCCCTCGGACACTGTCTGAGAAGTGTCTCTTTGTATGGCAGTCACACTGGTCATACAAAGAATGTCTGCGGCCATGTTCGAAACATGTGGTATCAAGCAAACGGGCTTCGAACATGCGTGAGGCAAATCCACAGATAATTCTGTCAATGACTGCAGCGAACACCGTGCCTCTTGTATGATCAGTGGGTCTGCGGCTCAAATGAGCAAGTAAATTTGCTTAATATAGTCCCCTTTAAAAATTACGTCCTCTTAGAGTCAATCTCAAAATACTGCGGAGTGGCATGCGCAAAAGACACCATAAAAATGGCAAGTCTATAAATTTTATAGTCTCTTGGAAGTATAAGTATTATTTATATAAGTTATTGACTTGCCAGCTTGCTGTAGTGTTTTTTTAGTTTTTTTTTGCGTGTTACTTTGCAGTATCTTTAGATCGACCGTATAAATTTCTTTTCATTTCATTTATTTCGACTCGGGAGAGACGGGGTGCAGCAGAAAGGTTGAAGACCCATACCAGATGGCCTGCAACACCCAAACTAGATAAAATAAAAAAGAAAGGAGGAGGGGGAAGGGGGTTTGATAAACAATAAACACCAGTAACAACGAAAAGGGGGGGGGAGATAAACAATGAACACTATGCACAGTCGGAAAATGGAAAGAAACGCGAACAGCAGGCCGACGGCCCCCAGCACCACGCCGAAGCCCGGTACCTGCCGAGCTAGGGCCGAACACATCCTACTCGGGTGTACCCGACCCCAGTTCGGCGTGCTCCAAGCCCCAGCGCAGCGCCGGCAGCGCCCCGAGAACCGTCGACCGGGCGCCCGCGCCCCATCCCGCCCCGACCGTAGATATACAACAATGATTATGACATCGAGTGGCGGAGATGACTGGCCACCTCTCGACGGAAGAGTTCCATTTCTTCACGTGACGTGGGCGGGCACTGGGTGAGGCTAGTAGGCAGCGAGTGCCAGTGCGCACTGGCTTTAACCGCGAAAGACTACCGGTGTCTCTCCATCCTGGCAAACACTGGCTGCAAGATGCCCGACCGGTTTTGACGCAAAGCGCCAGGGAGCACATCCGGTTGAAATCTCAAAATGTTAGCCAACAGTCTCACAGAAACCACTGCTCGTCGTAGACTTAGAGGCTGCCACCCGACGGCCTGTAGCATATCAACAGTTCGCGTGTCCCGGTAACGGGCTAAGTTGGAGTGCGTCTGCCTCTTCAGGATGGTGTAGGCAGCCCGGCGTTGCACACTTTCCAACGCCGCCACAAGGTGCAATTGGTGCGGGTTCCATAATGAACTGCAGTAGTCCAGCTGTGGGAGCACGAGTGCAGTGAAGAGCTGCCGCAAGGTCTCGGGTCCAGCCCCTTTGGACACAGGGAGACAGAAGCCCAACTGTCGGCGCGCTTTCGAAGTCACCTCCCCAATGTGTGCAGAGAAGCGAAGCTGGGGGTCCAAAGTGACACCAAGTAGCTTCACACTTAGTTTCCAGCTGAGGGTAGCACCGTTGAGGTACAGGTCAGGGGGGCCAGCGGACGTCGGGCACACGAGAACATCATGGCTGAGCACTTGTCAGCGTTTAGGGGTAGCCTATTCTGGCAGGACCAGCCGTACACTGCCTCAAGGTCATGCTGGAGTTGCTGCTGGTGAATAGGGTCGGAGATGGGATGGATAAGCGTGAGGTCATCTGCGTACAGCAGAGGCTTGCACTGTAGTGGCGCCACAACATCATTGATAAACACGTTGAAGAGGGTTGGACCAAGCACACTGCCTTAGTGCACACCGGACAAGACCTCAACTGTATCAGACACAGCACCACGAAAACCAACACGCTGAGAACGCTTATGTAGAGAGTCTGTTAACCAGTTAAGGAGTTCCCCACAAAGACCAAACGCAGAGAGCTTGCTTATGAGGATCTTGTGGTCTACTCTGTCGAATGCCTGCCGGAAGTCCAACTGAACAAGCACAGAGGGTGTGTGACCATCCAGATAGTCACTGGCAGCGTGGACAAGAACAGCCAGGGCGGACTCGCAGCTGCGACCAGGTCGAAAGCCGTGTTGATGCACTGTCAGTAGATTGTGTTGCTCAAAGTGAGCAAACAGTTTCTTGTTTATTACACGTTCCATGGTCCTGCAAACTACAGAGGTCATGGAGATGGGGCGGTATAATGATGTAGTGGCAATTGGTGCGTTGCCTCCTTTGTGCACAGGTGTCACTGTGGCATAATTCCACTGTCCTGGCACCTTTCCCACCGAGAGGAAGTTCCCGAAAAGCTGGGTGAGGATCGGGCATAACCTGGTGGAGCAGGCTCGGAGGAATGCTGGGTGGATGCCGTCGGGTCCTGTGCTTTGGGAAACGTTGAGGCAGCGCAGCGCCTCCATAGTGTCGTCCTCTGTGATTGTTGGCCTGGCAGGTAGAACACAGTCGGATGCTTGGGTACTAGGAGTGCCGAG
>JAZHYW010049194.1:0-13648 GCA_037355805.1 Ixodes ricinus | reverse complement strand
CCCTATTGAAAAAACCAGCTTAAGCTGGTCCCAGCTTCAAGCTCGGTTATTGCTCCAGCATGCCCAGTTTGGCATGCTGGTTGATCCGGTCATACTGGTCATGCTGGTTGATCTGGTCCCAGCTTCAAGCTTGGTTATTGCTCCAGCATGCCCAGTTTGGCTATGCTGGTTGATATGGTCATACTGGTCATGCTGGTTGATCTGGTCCCAGCTTCAAGCTGAGTTATTGCCCCAGCATGCCCAGTTTAGCATGATGGTTAAGCCGGTGGACTTCCCCACCAGTTTAACCAGTTTAAATTGATACACAGGATAAACAAGCCAAACTCTTTAGAAAAGCCAGCTCGGCATCCAATTTATTATTTTCGTACTCGCGGCCTGCTCACATGAGCTCAGATGCTACACGTCCTCGGCGCTGACACAGTACTAACCGACGCAGACAGTGGTTCTCGGTGCAAAACAAACAATGCTATTAAAACTAGATTGCTTATCTCTCAACACGAGAAATACTAGACACACGCCAAAAGCAGGCAATAACAATAAAAATACTACACGGATGAGAGAAGCGAACCTGGGTCCCGCCAGTAATGGGGGAGAAGCGGCCTCTTGCGTAGTCGGCAGAAGCGAGGAAATCCGTGTGGCTTGGATGGCATTGGCGATACTCCTCGGCACCACCGTTATTCACGAGCACACACATGTTCGAAGATATGAAATGACGCCTCAGTCGGGGCGTCCGACTTCTTCCCGCGCTGAACGGACTGCCGCTCGCTGTCTCCTCAAATCCCGCTTCGCTTGCACCGCCGTTCAAGTAGTCTCCAAACAACGCGCACACAGCCGTCCCTTCGAAAATCTGCCCAAGATAGCCAAACGTGTCTCAAATTCTCCGTTCCTACCACTCTCTCTCTCTTCTCGCACACAAAGGAAGCTCGCAGCGCGCCTGAAGCGCCCGGTCGTCTTCCAAAAACGAGAGGACAAAGAACAGGACGTGGCCTCGCCCCAGCCTAAGCCGACCTTGGCGCGCGCGCTCCCAGCAATGCCAGCTCGACCACCTCTAGCCGACCTTGGCGTGCGCGCTCCCAGCAAGACCAGCTTGACAAGCTCGAACCAGCTTGGGCCAGCTTCAGCACCAGCTCGAACCAGCTTGACAAGCTTGAACCAGCTTCAGTACTAGCTCAAACCAGCTCAAGTACCAGCTTGCCCAGCTGCAGTGCCAGCTCGAACCAGCTTGAACCAGCTTGACCCGCTCGAACCAGCTTGACAAGCTTGAACCAGCTTCAGTACCAGCTCGAACCAGCTCAAGTACCAGCTTGCCCAGCAGCAGTGCCAGCTCGAACCAGCTTGAACCAGCTTGACCATCTTGAACCAGCTTGATTACCACGTAGACCAGCTCGAACCAGCTTAAAACCAGCTAAACCAGCTTGGCCAGCTTGATTTTCTTGCTGGTTTTTTCAATAGGGGAGTCATCCACCACACATAAAATCAACAATGACGAAAATTTGCTCAATAAATGAAGCCTTAAAACAAGACAAACGGTAAACTACAACTACATATTTATTTCAAAAGCAGATAGTCACGTAACTCACGCGAGCTAGAAGTTATATCAATATTCGAATTTATGAAAGAGTTCAGTAGCGTAGGACCATCCAGAAGTTTGAGTTGCGAGTAGAATGTGTAAGTGTTCTCTTTCGGAGGGATGCCAAGCTCAGCAGGAAACGTTTAATCTCAGGGTATTCATGTTTATACTTCATGTAAGCCTGTATTCGCATTGTTGATGTATTTTTAGAACCCCGCGTTTTTCAAAAATTTGGTCCGAGTGAAAAAATAAGGCATGTCTCACACGAGTCATAACGCTTCCTTTTGCAGTAAGAATATTCAATGTAAAATTGCTTTTGTAATTGTACACCATAGCAAATGAAAATGTTTCAAATGAGGTACAAAAAATCAGCAGAACCCATCCTTTGGGAATGATTATCTACGTTAATGCGAATAGCATCAAACGGTGCGGAGTTATGCGCGTTCGTCAGGTGGCCGGCACACTCTAGATACGCCAGCCCACTCTTGAGGCGATTCTAAATTTGTTGACACTTTCACAGCCCTGCGCACGATCTCCGCAGCCCAGCACGTGCGTTTGTGTCACTTAGGAAGGCGAGCAAAGCACGCGCCATACGCACAAACACTCAAAATGGTACCGACCAGACTTTCTGGCGTCTCAGCTAGTCTCAACCAACGGTACTCTAAACGGTTGTTTATATCTTTACCATAGGACGCGCTTTACAGCGCTGTCACAGCTACCGGTGCGCGCGCGTTCCATGCACGAGGGCTCATTCCGCTCTCGTGCTAAGCCTCACGAGAGCGGAATGAGCCCTCGTGCATGGAACGCGCGATGGTAAAGATATAAACAAGTTTTTAGAGTGCTTTGAATGACTGCCTTCATAGCTCTGTGGTTAGCGCGTCTGCCTGCTGATCAAAGGGTCAACGGTTCGAATCCCGCCGGCGCCGGTCTTTTTTATTTATTTATCGACCCGCGGCGTAAGAGGTTAGATAGCCAGATAGATAGATAGATAGATAGATAGATAGATACATACATAGACGAAAAGTGCGTGAAGTATCCAAAGAATGCTATTCGCATTAATAATGCGTCATACAGAAGAATTACAGGGTGTCGATTTAACAGACCTATTAAACAAGCATGTATTGAAACAACGTAATCTAAGTGCGCCGTCCAAGGTATGTGATTTGAAAACAACATGCCCAAGGTATTGAACGTGTTCGCCATTTCAATGGAGAACGAGTATATCACAGTGTCGCTCGAAAGGGTAAGGTTCCTCGTTTTGGGACTAAATTCATAGCTTTATCTTTGTCTTTATTTATTATCCTCTTATTTGATGTAGACCAAGTCTCCAGCCTTCTCAATGTGTCGTTTGGTACTTGTACAATATCGCTGCAATTCCGAGCCGATATAAAGATACTTGTACAATCAGCGTAAATAATAAATTTAGCTTGTGGTGCAATATTAACGATATCGTTTAGATATACTGGGTGTTTTTTTTAACTGCACCAAATTTTTTAAATAAGGGGGAAAATATTTATGAATGCGGTTTTCACTGCGTGTTTCTATGGCTCGGCGGACATTATATGGGAATATAACCATCACTATTATAACAATTATTAACTAAAATCCGTTAATTAACTTTTTAATTACTGTAATTAGGATATATGTTTATATTACGAACTTTGAGGCAGTCATATGCCAAGACTGTTCCATTTTGTAGAATTTGCGTAACCAGCTTGTGTACCGCGATATTTGTCCACGAATTTTGCACTTTATCCGGCTAATGTAGCTAAGTTCGGCTATAGTGGCCACTTTCGTGGGTTTGCCGAATTGAGTGGATAAAAAGTCAGATTAAGTAAGAAATTCGGGGGAAGATATCTTGGAACACAGGCACATTACGCAAA
The DNA here is from genome assembly GCA_037355805.1 of Ixodes ricinus. Lineage (NCBI taxonomy): Eukaryota > Metazoa > Arthropoda > Arachnida > Ixodida > Ixodidae > Ixodes > Ixodes ricinus. Next base: position 10,195 of record JAZHYW010049194.1, on the reverse strand, counting down.
TTCTACAAAATGGAACAGTCTTGGCATATGACTGCCTCAAAGTTTGTAATATAAACATATATCCTAATTACAGTAATTAAAAAGTTAAGTAACGGATTTTGGGTAATTAGTTTGATAATAGTGATGGCTATATTCCCATCTAATGTCTGCCAAGCTATATAAACACGTAGTAAAAACCGCATTCATAAAACTTTTATCCCCTTTATTTAAAAATTTGGAGCAGTTAAAACAAAACACCCTGTACATTAAAAAAAGCGGACTAAGTCTGCTTCGTTGGGGTACTTCTCCAGATTTCATAGGTTTAAAAATCGGAGGCGTGACACCCGATTTTAACATATTGACGCCTGTTTTCTTGACATGGACTTAATAAGAAGTGCTGCATGCCTACATATACCGTAAATTTAAAGTTTGTAAAGAAGCATATCGTTGTTAATAAAGTCGAATGCATCAGTCAAATCTATAAATATACCTAACACTACATTTATGTCTTCGAAATTACGTAAAATAAATTATTTTTCGTCCAACAAACCTAGTTCTGTGGAACGTATCTTTCTAAACCCGAACTGAAACTCCGCAACAATGTTATGTTTTCTGTAAATGTGGTAAGACGACTTAAGATAATATTCTTAAAACCTTTCAGAGAAAGACTGGAAGGAGATACGCAACCCTATAGTTGTTTATGTTATTTCTGTCACTTTTTTTATGAAGTAAGACCGCTTTCGCTATTAGCATTTTTGTTGGATATGTAACTGTCTCAAGGCTAAGATTAAAAATGTGTGCACGGTACAGGCGAACGGTGTCTATGACATATAGTACTGGCCGTATTCGTATATCATCAGCTTCGCAGCTATTACTAAAGAGTTACGTTATGAAATACTGCTATTGTCTCGTTTTCAGTTAAAGGATTTAGGTAGATATCTCCCCAACTCTTCATGTATATAGCCACAAGCACCGGTTGTATCTGAGGTTCCTACTTAATTTTAAAAAAGTCATTAAAAGCGTGTGCAAGAAAAATGGGCGTACCAACCGGGGGGGCAAGGGGGCGCTTGCCCCCCCCGTCCCCCAGTTCTCGGAGTGGGGGGGCAAGGCATGTGTTTTGCCCCCCCCCCCCCTGAAACAGCCGCCACTGGGCAGGGCAAACACTGGCCGGCGGCGCCCAAGGAATACCAAGGGCACCGCCCCCCGACCCGCGGGGGCATATTTTTAACGCGCAGGCGATACAAACCCTAGCAACGGCGCTCACGCCGGATTGGCTGGTTCGTGGAGATAGGCGCTGCCGCCGTCAACATAGGCAGTGGTTACAATGCGAGTTTCCGAAGCGGTAGCGTAACTTAGTTGTAAGATGTCTGCCTCATACGTAGCAGACCCGGGTTCTATCCACGGTGTGGGCTTACTTTTTTTTTTTTTCCCTCGAACATTTTGTTTTGTCGAGGCATTTGGCGATATTTACGACATTTCTTTTTTACGATTAACACTGAAAAAAACAAATGTTGTCGACGAAACATCGCTGAACTAAATCGTATGGGACTCTATTTACGGATGTGCATGGGGGACAGCGGGGCTTGGGTTGCCGGCTGCAAAGCGGCGTGTACGGGGGTAGAAGAGGGGGGGGGGGGGCTAAGTGGGTTAATAGTTTTGTAATTAGCAGCCGCACACTGTCGCCGCGAAGCGGCGTGAACGCAGGCCGGGGGGGGGGGGGGGGGTTAACGCGCTTTGAGTGATACACGCGCCGTCCGAATCCGAAATTTAAGTTCCCGCGCGTTGCCGAGCAGCCAATCCGGCGTGAGCGTCGTTGCTAGGGGGTCTATCACCTGCGCCGTAAAAGTTAGTGATGGACCGAATCTGCCGAACTTCAGATTCGGCAAAGTTCCGCACATGCCGAAATTTAGAAGGAAAGTTCGGCAAGATTCGGCAAAAATTCGGCAAATGTCTGCGCACGCGCACGAACGCGACGGGGCCATGGATCGCAAATGGACGCCGCGCAGTCGCGCGGTTACCATCGTACAGTTTAGTACAACCAGCGGTTACGGCGAGGTGTGGAGTAGGCGACACGGTAACTGTGCGTTTGTGAGCTTTTGCGAGTGTGGTTCTCTTCAATATTTTCTGCCTCAAGAACAGAAGACCGACCAGTAATTTACGCAGTCCACTGCGCAAGCGACAAATGATGCGGTGCATTCTGGATAACGTAATTTTCATTTGAACTTTCCGTTGATGAAACGAGGTAGTTCAAACATTGACTGACAACTGGACAATTACGCTCAGTGCTCGCAGCCCTCTGCCGTCAAACGGGACAGAGTCACGAGGGCTTACCAGAATGTATGTGGATGCAGCTGGCATCACCGTCATGATGTGATACATGTTTTCCCCTTCTTTTCTTTCCATTTTTACGCACTTTCTGTAGTGTGTATATCCTGTACGTTTAGATGTCTGTTTTGTTTTTTCACCTGTGTTGGCGGGCTGGCAGGCGCTCTGCGTAAGGGTTTTCACCTATCTGCCTAGCCCCGCACTTCGCCACATGGGCCCCAGTATGTGCAAATAAAATTAATATTATTATTATTGAGCAGAACGTAAGGGCGCAAGTGAGCTGGTGTATATTAAACATTTTAGTGAAAAACCCGAGACTGAGGTAATGACAGACGACGACAAGGAAGAGAAGGAGAACGTCTCAAACACAGCTAAACCTTTATTGAGAAAAGAACCCTTTATATAGGGTTGAAAAAGAAGGAAGGAAAGGGAACCCTTCTTCACATCACCTCTCTCCGCACAAGACACGACACCACCTCTCTCCCCAAAAGACAGGACACCGGACCTCTAACAATGGGGTCAAACCAACAAAAGAACTGACAGCAACCAAAGATGACACATCATTAAAAAAAAAAACACGCTGGGAAAACTACAAATTGCACTGGACCTTTCACTACGAAAGTCAGCTAAAAGACTACACGCACACACATAAAAAAAATGTTAACAATACCATTAGAGATTTAGAAATCGCTTCCATTCCGCATCTAAAGACAAAGAAGGCTTGTTCACTGCATTCCCATGCTTCGTTATTGCGATTGACTCTTTCAGTAGGCGCTTGTGGTCGTTTTGTTCTGTTACAATGGTGGTTGTAGAGTTCCATAAAGGCACGCAATTCCTACACTCCTGAATATGCTTGGATACCTCGGAATATGGATCCTTGTTTTTGACACAACGTTTATGTTCGCCTAGTCTATCATTAATACAACGCTTCGTTTGACCTATATAGCACAAACCACAATCAAAAGGGATCTTGTAGACTATACCTGAAATACATGTAACACATTTTTCCTGTGTTTTTTTAAACAACCTTTCTGGGCGGAAGCGAACGGAGTTAATCGTTTCAAACTGCTATCTGTGCTAAACGCCATGCGTAAACCAAACTTATCACCGACTGATTTTAAATTGTGTGAAATTTTATGAAAAAACGGTACGACTACAAACTTTTTGTGCTCGGGCATTTTCCTAATTTGTTTGTCTTTTGCAACAATGTACGAAAGCTGCTTGGAAATAAATTCTTGAGGATACTTTGCAACATTTAGCCGGGAAAACACAACTTGAATCGACGTCATAATGGAGTGCCAACAAGACTTTTGAACCGCGTTGTTAATCATGTTTCGAACCAATCCTGCTTTGACATGCTTTGAATGGCAACTATCAAAAGGAAGTACTGGTTTAGCCTTGTCTTTGCCATACGACCAACATAAACCGGGGACCAATCTGAGCTGGAGGTCTAAATACTGAAGTACGTTGTTGGCTGGCTTTTCTATAGAAAACTGCAACTCCGGTGCCTCCCTGTACACGGTATTCTCAATGGAACCAGCAAGGGCTGAGTCACGGACACATACCAAAATGTCATCCACGTATCTTCTTATAAGTACTGAGCTCGGGTGATAATGTTTGATCATCTCATGCAATTCTAGGTCTAAGCTCCGGAGGTATATTTCTGAGAGGGCCGGGGCGACAGCCGAACCAATACAAACGCCTTGACGTTGAATGTATTTCCGCTCATCATAGTTTACCACTGTCGACTTTAGATACAGTTCAAGTATCCTTAGAAAATCATTAATCTCTATACCAGACTGGGACTGAAACCGAACTAAATTCTCCTCTAGAAACGAGCGGACCCTAGAAAGCAAAATGGCTGGTTGGAGTGAATAATGCAAATCCTTAATATCCAGGAAATAATCGTGCAAACTTTACCATGAAACAGTTGAATATCTGATATCAAATCAATGGAAGAACCTAATGCTAAAGGGCTTTTAAAAAGAGGAAGGTCAACCACAAGGTTGACCTTCCTCTGAAGTGAGTTATAACACGAAGATTGCACGTGTCAAAAAACTGTCTCCACATTCCTTCAGAATGGTCTTTCTTGCCTAGATTTCAAAAGCCCGTTAGCATTAGGTTCTTCCATGGATTTGATATCAGATATTCAACCGTTTCATGGTAAAGTTTGCACGATTTTTCCCTGGATATCAAGGATTTGTATTATTCACTCCAACCAGCCATTTTGCTTTCTAGGGTCCGCTCGTTTCTAGAGGAGAATTTAGTTCGGTTTCAGTCCCAGTCTGGTATAGAGATCAATGATTTTCTAAGGATACTTGAACTGTATCTAAAGTCGACAGTGGTAAACTATGATGAGCGGAAATACATTCAACGTCAAGGCGTATGTATTGGTTCGGCTGTCGCCCCGGCCCTTTCAGAAATATACCTCCGGAGCTTAGACCTAAAATTGCATGAGATGATCAAACATTATCACCCGAGCTCAGTACTTATTAGAAGATACGTGGATGACATTTTGGTATGTGTCCGTGACTCAGCCCTTGCTGGTTCCATTGAGAATACCGTGTACAGGGAGGCACCGGAGTTGCAGTTTTCTATAGAAAAGCCAGCCAACAACGTACTTCAGTATTTAGACCTCCAGCTCAGATTGGTCCCCGGTTTATGTTGGTCGTATGGCAAAGAAAAGGCTAAACCAGTACTTCCCTTTGATAGTTGCCATTCAAAGCATGTCAAGGCAGGATTGGTTCGAAACATGATTAACAACGCGGTTCAAAAGTCTTGTTGGCACTCCATTATGACGTCGATTCAAGTTGTGTTTTCCCGGCTAAATGTTGCAAAGTATCCTCAAGAATTTATTTCCAAGCAGCTTTCGTACATTGTTGCAAAAGACAAACAAATTAGGAAAATGCCCGAGCACAAAAAGTTTGTAGTCGTACCGTTTTTTCATAAAATTTCACACAATTTAAAATCAGTCGGTGATAAGTTTGGTTTACGCATGGCGTTTAGCACAGATAGCAGTTTGAAACGGTTAACTCCGTTCGCTTCCGCCCAGAAAGGTTGTTTAAAAAAACACAGGGAAAAGTGTGTTACATGTATTTCAGGTATAGTCTACAAGATCCCTTTTGATTGTGGTTTGTGCTATATAGGTCAAACGAAGCGTTGTATTAATGATAGACTAGGCGAACATAAACGTTGTGTCAAAAACAAGGATCCATATTCCGAGGTATCCAAGCATATTCAGGAGTGTAGGAATTGCGTGCCTTTATGGAACTCTACAACCACAATTGTAACAGAAAAAAACGACCACAAGCGCCTGCTGAAAGAGTCAATCGCAATAACGAAGCATGGGAATGCAGTGAACAAGCCTTCTTTGTCTTTAGATGCGGAATGGAAGCGATTTCTAAATCTCTAATGGTATTGTTAACATTTTTTTTTATGTGTGTGTGTAGTCTTTATAGCTGACTTTCGCAGTGAAAGGTCCAGTGCAATTCTGTAATTTTCCCAGCGTGTTTTTTTTTTTAATGATGTGTCATCTTTGGTGCTGTCAGTTCTTTTGTTGGTTTGACCCCATTGTTAGAGGTCCGGTGTCGTGTCTTTTGGGAGAGAGGTGGGTCGTGTCTTGTGGAGAGAGGTGATGTGAAGAAGGGTTCCCTTTCCTTCCTTCTTTTTTCAACCCTATATAAAGGGTTCTTTCCTCAATAAAGGTTTAGCTGTGTTTGAGACGTTCTCCTTCTCTTCCTTGTCGTCGTCTGTCATTACCTCAGTCTCGGGTTTTTCACTAAAATGTTTAAATATTATTATTATCATTATTATTATTATTATTATTATTATAACGATCTTATTTTCGGCTCACAGGTAGTTTGTGCCAAAGCAGAATAATATTGCTGTTTAGTTCGCGTTATTTCGCGATTTTCATGTATCTGCATAAAACTAGACACAGAACTATCATACTCGACGTTGCACATCCGACATTCCAGACTCTCCCCACCTTCCTAAACGTCCATGTGTGTCCTAACACCAGAAACTGGAATTTTAAAGGTTAAAAACGGCACACTGCGAATATGGAACGCACACTTTCTTGCAAAGCTGACGTCAAGTGACTCAAATCGAAAAACATGCATATTGACAATATTGCTATCTCTTCTGGTGAAGGCTCAGCAACCGTTGTATCCGTTTCAGCACACGAAACGGCGACTCCCCGAGAAAGTAAGAACGTAGTGATTGCCTTTATTTTAACAATGTAAACACACTTGCAGGCGTGCGCTGATGAAGTCTCAAAATCAAAACTCTCGTAGCGTGATTCATCATTGCGCCGGCTACTATCCAACCTCGTTGTCACACCACCTTCTGGAAGCAGACACTAAAATTGCAAGTAAATACAGAGAAAAGCGACACCGATACAATTATCTTGCAGAATATCATCTTGTTTAGAAATAACTGTGTCGATAGGCACTACATGTTGTATTTAAGTTAAGAAAAAAAATCATAAACTTTTTTCGTGAGAAAAATCTAAATATCAACGTTAAGTCTGGTAACAGTATTTTGGCCGAATCTTTGCCGAATCTTTAGGAAAGTTCGCCAAAAGTTCGGCTTCGCCGAATCCTAAGATTCGGTGCCGAATTTTCTATTCGGCAAAAGTTCGGCTCATCACTAGTAAAATAGTAAAAATATACGACCCCGGGAAGGGCGGGGGGGGGGGGGGGGTTGGTTTGCCCCCCACTCAAAAACAAGTTGGTACGCCACTGGCAAGAGAGCGACTAGTAAGTGGAACGTTTTTATGAATTATAAACCCAATGTTTTTTTGCGTTTTATTGGGAGCAACAGTGAATTAAGTTTTTGACCACAGCAGGAGAGTACAATTTGATGTCACACTGAAATACTTGTGGTAATAAAGAGCTCTACGTTTCTTCAATTCCCTTTTCAAGCTATTTCTGTACTTCTTGAAACTTTAAAATTTTTCGGGGTCTTTTGTTTAAAAAAAATTGTATATACGTAGCTTAATTTTATTTGTATTTTTGCAATTAGTTCAGCTGTTATCCAGGGTTTTCGAACTCGCCTAGAGCATCGTACAAATTTAGAACGAAAATGATGTTTATAAAAAGCCTTCAAAATGTCTAGGAATGTCTCGTACGCCTCATTCGCGTTCGTTTTATTGAGTCCATCAGCCCAGTTTTCATTTCAAAAGCTATCTTTGAAGCTATCTAGGCGGCGAAGAGTGATACATTGAATCACAGTACGTTTCTTAGCATCTTTGTATATACAGGAGTGTTTGTCTATACTAATAAATGTCGCAAGATGGTCACTGATGTCGTAGGCCAAAACCCCTGATATTACCATTTGCAGCTCAAAGTTGGTTACAAACAAGTAGGTTAGTGTTTTGGCCGTGGTGCTGACCCGTGTTTGTTGGTTGATGACATTCGTTCACGCATTAACTTAAAAAACTGTGGCAATCTGCTTTTTTGAACTGCTATCACTTAGCATGTCAGCATTAAAATCTCCTCGCTAAATTATGTTCTACTTCCTTTCTTATATAAAAGTCACCCAAAAACTCACAAAATGTTTAGATATTTCCATCTAGGGGTCGATAGAAATCAGATATAATATTCTGATATGTTAGTATTCAAAGCACTTCATAATCTGAAGTGGAACGACGGTAATCCGCCAAAAGATCGTAACTAACATTTTCTTTTATTCGCATAGAAACACCACTTCCACGCCGAGTTGGTCGTAGTAAGGTGGTAAGCTGGGCTAGTTGGTATGCATTGAACGTGATGATAGACCGCGCACAAATAAACGGAACAAACGAGGTAAGAAGAGAACGGAAGAGAAGCGCGGACTCACAACTGAAATGTATTGCGTGAAGAAAAGGAAGATGAAGCAATGCATTTCAGTTGTGAGTACGCGCTTGTATTCCGTCCTCTTCTTTCCTCATCTGTTCTGTTTATTTGTGCGCCGTCTATCACCGAGTTGGTCGGTTTACGCAATGGCAGGTACATTCGGGTAGTGAAAACATCTCTGTCGAATTTATACAAGAGTTTCTGATAACATGATTATGTCGAAAGGAACGTCGAGTACGCGAAATAAGAAATCTAAGTCTGCAGATTTATTTTTGGCGTATCTAGTATTCAAAGGAAAACTTTTAAATGGGGTCGCACATTTTGTGCCCAAAACAATTCCTCAGTTCACGTGATAGTAAAATGTCAGAAGTTGCCATTTCAGTGTAATAACTAAAAGCCAAACTCTAGGCCCTGGATCATGGCGAATAAATTACTCAATCTTCTGTAGGTCACCGATGTTCCTCCCAAGAATTGCCAGCTCACCGTCTCTCTTGCGGACAAGAATGTTTCCTTGTTTGTGCCACACGTACTGGTATCATTTAGCACTGGCTCGGTCTTTTGCGGCGAGGAGCAAGACTCGATTCTGTCTATAGTCTGTGACAGGTCAAAAACGAAGTGGAAGCTCCTCCCACCCCTTTCCACTTTAGTAGAGCGAACGCGGGAGAGGAGGTCGCCTCCTCTCCACCGTTGGCGCTGCTCAAGTGGAAAGAGGTGGGAGGAGCTTCCACTTCGTTCTTGACCTGTCACCGACTATAGTTATGTTTTCTTAGATAAAGATTGGCTCCCGGTTCTTCTTTAGCTTTTTTTTTTTCAAGCCACTGGTCGCGAGTTCGCTGTTTTTTGAAGCGAGCAATGATCACGGGAACTTCCCCTGGCTTCAAATGCAACCGGTGGGCCGACACCACCTCAGCTTTCAAAAGGTCAGGTACACCTATCTTAGTCGCCACTTCATTCAATTTTTCTAGTAAATTTTCATCGTTGGTCTGCGGAATACCATGGAACTCAAGGTTTAGGCGCCTGCTTCTCCATTCTAGTTCATTTATTTCGTCTTTCAGCTGGAAAATCTTTTCTTGATATTTACTGTCTTCGATTTTTACAACCCTCGCTTTCAACTCTTTGATGACCACGTTCTCACTAGTTAGCTGGGTCAGGATTTCATCATACTGGTCTGACATCATTGGTACCAAGTGTTCTATGCCATCTACAGTTCCTTTTAAAATCGCGAGAATCTCGAGCTTTTCGCTAATTGTGCTGAACATGCGGGCAATCTTGACTTCCGATGGTTTGGTCTCCTTCACTGACTGACTTCTCTGTAAGTGTTTTTCCCATGTCGAGCACTTCCACTCCGCTCGTGCGCTCTCGCTTTTCTTTTTAGAGCGCAGCTCTTAGGCGCCCGTTTCCGGCTTGAACGGCGTCGCCGTCGGCGTCGGCGTAACCGCGCGGTGCAGGATGGGTAATTTTCCCCGCTAAATTTACCGGAAAATTTTCCCCGCTAAATCTAGCGGAAAATTTTCCCCTCTAAATCTAGCGGAAAATTTTTCTCCGCTAAATCTAGCGGAAAATTTTCTCCGCTAAATCTAGCGGAAAATTTTCTCCGCTAAATCTAGCGGAAAATTTTCCCCGCTAAATCTAGCGGAAAAATTTCCCCGCTAAATTTAGCGGGGAAAAATTTTCCCCGCTAAATGTAGCGGAAAATTTTCTCCGCTAAATCTAGCGGAAAATTTTTCCCGCTAAATCTAGTGGAAAATTTTCCCCGCTAAATCTAGCGGAAAATTTTCCCCGCTAAATCTAGCGGAAAATTTTTCCCGCTATATCTAGCGGGAAATTTTCCCCGCTAAATCTAGCGGAAAATTTTCCCCGCTAAATTTTGCGGCAAATTTTCCCCGCTAGATTTAGCGGGGAAACTCCCCCCCCTCCTCGAGGTCACGTGACCCCCAGGCCACGTGACCCCCCCCTCCCTGAGGTCACGTGACCGCCCCCCCCCGTGCCTTCCCCTGCTCCTCAAGAGCTGCGCTCTAATTCGGCGTTACAGGGAGTTGTAAACGGCTTTCATT